>ML109988.1:0-24474 GCA_003697995.1 Taxidea taxus jeffersonii | reverse complement strand
CTTTCTCAGACCAGGGGGAAGAAGCTGAGAGACCCAGGAGGCTGAGAACATAGACACATTAAGCATTTTGGTTCACTGTGTGCGTCTGAAATTCAGATTATAAATTTTATGAGGACAGGGACACTATCTGTTCTATTTGTGCCTAACGCAAAAATCTGACACAGAGCCAGTTAACATCTGTTTTCTGGAAAAAAAGAGAAGTCCACCAACTGAAGTATAGAGAAAGTAGTACACAGCACAAAGCAGGAGCTCTTGCCCTAGCGAAGGGTCGGCTGGGGGTAGTTACGGGGGCGGTGAAAGAGGAGTTTGGGAGGCATCCTGGAGAAGACGAGGCCACAGCAGCATCATAAACAGAAAGAAGTCACCGTGCGAAGAAAAAGGGAAGGTTAGAGAAGAGTTCCAGTTAGAAGTGCAGCACCAGCACAGAGAAATCCCAGTCAGCTTGCGTGCTATTGCTAAAGGTGAGGTAGGGGGCCTGGCAGGAGGCGGGCGGAGGGGCCGACGCAGGCATGGGGGGCCTTGTATGCCACGCCAAGGAGGCCTGGCTTTGTCCTGTGGGTGATGCAGCCACAGCAGGTAGAGTGAGGAGTCTCTCTCAGATTTTCATTTTAGAGAGATTACTGGGTGGCAGTGTGAGGTTAGATGTGACAGTGGCAAAAGGAAAAAGTATAATAGCAAAAACTGTAGGCCTTCAAACAGGGCAGTAGTTGGGCAGTAGTGGACAGTAGGGATAGGTCGTAGGGATAAGTTTAAAGAAATTACTTGGAGGTCAGATTTGCAGTACTGGGTGGGTGACTGGACGGGGAAAGGGAGAGAGGAATCTAGAATAGTGTCCAGACTTCAGGCTTGGAGGATGAGGTCATTAGCTGGGGTGGAGTAAAGGGGAGGAGTCATGGGTTGGCAGTGGTTGGGAGAGCCCGAAGGCCTCCAGTTCTCAAGTGGACTTTAAAGTAGCTTTGAGAGGGTGTCTGGGTGGCTCAGTCGGTTAAGCGTCTGTCTTTGGTTCAGGTCATGACCCCAGGGTCCTGGGATGGAGTCCTGCATCAGAGACTCCCTGCTCAGCAGGGAGCCTGCTTCCCCCTCTGCCCCTCACCCTGCTTGCTTGCTCTGTGAAATAAATAAATAAAATCTTTTAAAAAAAGATAAAGTACCTTTGGGACTTCAAAGATTAGATGTGCAAATTGGGTATTTGAGGCTGCAGCTTAAGGCAAAGGCTAGAGGCAGAGGCACTCTTGAGGAGGGAGCGGCTCAGAGGGGACCGTGAGTTTCAGAGTTGGCTGTGGGGTGCACTGGGAGGGGTTGCTGTCGCCAGAGGGGCATCTGGTCCTGATGACATTTTTTCACCTTCCCACCTCTCTTAGTACTGCTCTTCTCTCTGACCATTCCTTCTCCAAATGCTTTGCCAGCTCCTCCTTCCCTAAAATGTGGGGTTTTCAGGTGATTTCACCACCTGGGCCCTACTGTGTGTCCATCAGAGCTTTATCTCCAGTCCAGAATTCTTATGTAGGGCAAAGACCCATGTCTCCGACCACTTTCAAAGAGAAAAGTGGTAGTTGGACTGATTGTCCAAAGGACCACACAAAGAGGGTGCGGCTCTCTGTTCTGTTTCTCCACATTCGAGGCTGGCACTGTGAATGAAAACTGCCTGGGACTATCTCCTGTTTCCCTGAAAAATCAAACTTGGACATCAGGGGTCAGAACTCGGGTCTGTTCATATGCACTGATATGTCCTCCACCTCTCCACTCTACTTTAATCCCGTACATCCCTTTCTCAAGGTTCTTCACTTCCCTTTTATGCCTAGTATATTGTTTTCTCCTCATTACGAACTTAAATCAGACCAAGAAAGAGATAAAAATTTAAGTATTTCTGATAGAGAATGGCTGGCTGGCTTAGTTGTAGAGCATGTGACTCTTGATCTTGGGGTTGGGAGTTTGAGCCCTATGTTGGGTGTAGAGCTTAATTAAAAGTAAAATCTTTAAATATTTCTGATATAGAATAAAAATAACTGCTCTGGTCATAAAAGAGGAAAAGAGTTTACATGGATCCACTTCTTTAAAACGAAAAATCACGACTCTTATTTTTGAGAAAGGGGTGCTTTTTCCTCTGGAATACCTTGTTCCATGATTACTGGTCCAATGATGAAGGGACTCTGAGCTCATAAGCAAACCATGCCATGACTTAAGCTATTTATATGGAGAAGCTGATTAGAACACAAAACCAAACCAGTATTTTGATAAATTCACTTTAAAGTGTTTTCCATACCAGCTACTTCAAATTAGTGATAATAATATGACCTTCTAGTCCCAAGGAGTTGGACTGGATCAAAAACACTGAAAACAAACACAGAGAACCAGCGGGTCAGGCTTTGTGAGCGGTGCTTGTGTGAGGTCAGTCCGTCGACCATCACTAGTACCCAAGTTCAAAGGCGACAGTGTGGTTCTTTAGTAGGCTTCCACTGTGAACGGACTTCTTTGAATTTAAGCTTTTGGCATGATTTCTGTAATTATGAGTCTTTAGCATCTTAAAAAATTTCACAGAAGAGATTAAGAAAGTTCCAATTTTTCCAGAAGCTACTGGTATAAAAATCATGTTTCTTCTATCAGATTCAACTGTTCAAAAGGTGTAAGGCGCGTGGTCATCACGTGAGTGAGCTGCATCAAGGGGCTCTCAGCCCATGGCACTTTGCCCTTACACAATCCAGGGAGCCAGCTTGAGTGTGAGTGAACACTTGGTTGCATAACAATGAAGCGGCTCAGGAAAACTGGGTACTTTTTGGATCAGCTTACAGGTTAACAACAGACAGAAGGACTCGTTTTGACTTATATATACATCCTGGTAGAGAGGCTCACACAGACAGATGTGTAAGAATATAATCATCTCTGTTCTCACAAAGTACTCACAACATCGACAAGAAAAGTCACAAGTTTATATAAATGCCCATTTTCATACCAATTTGTGAATTCAAAAATTCTTTCAAAAAGAATAGGAGATACTGCTTTTCGCAATCAGTTTGGGATGGGAATACTTTTGATACCGTAGGAATAATAATGGTGTTCTCCCTAGGTTTTAAATTTCCCTTATTCATTTATGACATTTTCTCTGTCATTTGCTGAATTCTGTGCATCCTCACATTAACTTACTATTATTACCAAAATACCTTTAAACTAGGTGTATACATATAGAGGTACATATATGTTTACTAAACTGATCCTCATGAAACTGTTAATACTTGACCTTTTCTGATGTATGAAAATAGTTTTTTCACATGGTTGAACCTAATAAAATACGACCTTTAGTTGGATGGTTATATCCCCATTTATATATGTATGTACTCTATCTCTACACACACACACACACACACACACACACACTACACAATCAACAGGAAGAATGAAAATCTCTCTATTCACCAGTTCTAATGCAGCCTTGCAAAACTGTACTTGCTGACTACTGGTGATTTTTAATGAAAACGTTTAGAGGTATAGTAATTTCCATAAATTTAGCACTGGACCAAATAAAGTCTGGTCCGAACCAGGCCTACTGTCTTTGAAAGCACACCACCCAACTGTGTAATCAGGACAGCCTATCCTGAGAGATGGCTTTTGCAGGCTTATGGTCAGGTCTAGAATCAGCGGCTGAATAACAAAATGCTGGAGCATTTTCAATTCCTCGTCTGTGTCCTCGGTAACACTCCACACAGTGCCTACTCTGAGACACCGTGCCAAGCACCAGTAAAAGAGAGAGGCCCCAGACCCTGCTTTCAAGAAACTTGACATCTTTTAAGAGAGATAAAAATATAAATAATGAGAGGATAGTCAAAGTGTTTCAAGTTTCAAACTGGGACAGAGTGAAATGTAAAAAGCAGACAGCACTTGAGAAGTCTTTAAACTGACTTCAAACATCAGGGGACCACAAGCCCCTACAAATGTTTACTGAGGAAACGTTTGTTTATCAGTCAGATAACATTTGTTATCAGGTCCACCCGTACGAGAACCACAGGTATCCTCCTCCCCGGTTCTGGCCCGGCACGCCCTTCATCACCCCACACACAGGGACTAGAGGTCCTCCAGGTCGGTTAAATCCACAGCCACTTTCAGGAACACGGTGTCATCTTTGATGTAGGTGTTCTTGGCACTCTCCAAAGTGGAGTGCGCCACGAAGCGGGGACAGCCAGATGCAATGTTCATTTCCCCGTCAGGTCTTTTAAAGCTACTGCTGCTGGGGTCGGCCTTGAAGGTCTCCATAATGTGGTTCTTTTTGCCGCTCTGGTCCAAAAGCATCAGGGTCACCCTCTGCCTGAACGGCCACTGCAGCAGGGAGTCAAACTCCCCTCGCATCACCACGAAGTACAGCGACAGGTGTGTGCCCTTCCCGGAGCCGTCCCCGTTCAGGTACGCTCTAGCGCAGAGCCGGTAGCCGCACCGGCTGGTGTAGAAGGGCTGGCTGAAGATGGACACCGTGTGCCCGTCCAGCGCCTCCCTCTTCTTCATCTTATAGTCTGTCACCTTCCAGATGAGCTTGCCATTATAGCAGGCCCCTTCTAGCAGCTTAAATCGCTCTTCATTTTTATTCAGTTGGGCTTTGTGGATATTAATGTGGGCATCGTGTTTGCTAGTCTCCCCTTCCAGAACAACTGCGAAGGGAAAAAAAAAAAAAAAAAAAGATACCACAGGCCTCAAAGCTGTCTTTAGAATTTGCCCAAAGTGGAATTCTGGTATCTGAAGAGAACCGATACAATTCCGACATCCTAAAGATGAATCGAATTCATTGTCCACCAATGGACCCTTTGTATTAATAATTAGCTCAAAAATCTCGTGTCTTGGCAAGAGTAGAGAAATTCATACTCTTGAACGGAAGCTCACCAAAGTGTAGAGGAGACGCCCAGAGTGTGCCGTAGCGAGGTGAGCCTCATTATTTAATCACTGGAAGGCTTTTAAGGAGCCAAACCCTTTTTTATATTTTTCTATACTTAAAGCAAGGTTTCGGCCACATCTCTCCCTTAGCTTTCTCATTATTGCCACTCTCCTAAAAAACCACCACTCCCTGCTTGCGGAATTTCCTGGCCCATTTCCACCCCCTGCCTGCTCCAGCCCCAACCCCCCCATCGCCCTCCATCATTGCCCCCCACCCCGCCCCGACCCTGGCCTGGCCAGAATCTCATGCTCTTCTGTTTCACAAGCACCAGATTTGGCCATCGTTCATCCTGGACCGCTGCGACTCTCCACCTGGCTAGATGCAGACCACAGAATCATCCAAAGAGAAGTAAAACACGAGACATACCTAGTCTTTGATCATTGGTTTCTAGCAGAGTAATTTTCTGTTTCACTGTATCAACCGCTTCCACCAAAGCCCTCAGATCAAATTTACTTTGCTGCTGGCTGGCCGTCTGTAGTAAGCCGCGCACTTGAGCCTCTAGCCAAGCTGACTTGTTGATGTGACTGGTGAGAACCTTTCAGTACAACATGGATCATAATGTCAAAAAAAAAAAAACCAACTGTTACTATCTTAGTAACTAATTCACTGAGATTAAATGTTTTCAACTCAAACGTTTCGAATTTAATTCATCCATTAATGAAACGAAAAAGGCACAGTCCAAAAGAGAGAAGTTCAGTGAGGATCACAAAGAGACGAACCAACCACTTAGTATGTTCCTCCCCGACCCGGTCCCAGCTCCTGTTCCAAATCGTTGAACTTCTCCTCATCTGACTTTTACTCCTCCCTCAATTTCTCGCCATTTGGCTCTCTAACCTATCTTTCTATCGCTGTTCTCCTACTGCCTCTCCTCTTGCCTTACGGCTTCCTTCGGCCACTCTCCAGATCCACTCCGCCGCTAGAAGGCAGAGAATGAGCTGGAAGGAGACCTACCCGTTCTGCCTGGGCACTAGAGGGGGTAGGAAGGGCCCTGAGGGAGGGCCTGAACTTGTGACTGTTCTCCACGGATGGAAGAGATTGAACAGAACTAGGCTTGTATTACCCCTGCACCCCTGCCCCTCAGTTCCTTAACTCTGAAGGGTTTCTGGGTTAGAAAAAGGTCAGAATTGAGATAGTAACATAGGAAGGATTTCCTTTTTTTTTTTTTTTCTTTTTTTTTGGTAGGCGGGGATTTCCTTTTTTTTCTTTTTCTTTTTTTAAAGATTTTATTTATTTATTTGACAGAGATCACAAGTAGGTAGAGAAGCAGGCGGAGAGAGAGAGGGGGAAGCAGGCTCCCCGCTGAGCAGAGAGCCCGATGCGGGGCTCGATCCCAGGACCCTGAGATCATGACCCGAGGGGAAGGCAGCGGCTTTAACCCACTGAGCCACCCAGGCGCCCTGATTTCTTTTTTCTATACACACACACACACACACACACACACCAAACACATGGGCCGCATTTTTCTGGGAGAATCTACATTTCAAAAATACAATCCATACCCATGTCTTAAAATCTTTTTCACTATAAATTTTGTAATTACAAGAGAGACATTACTCATCAGAAATGTGTTTATGGTTATTTAACATTCATGATTTGCAAAATAATTTCTGCTATATTTTAGTGTTGCTTAAAGCATCTTCTTCCCAAGGGAATGAGGAGTTTCACTTTGTTGACTGCAAGATGCAGAACTACAGGTTCTCTCAAAGAATTTGCCATCAAAGGACTAATACTGGCCCAGTATTAATTACAACCCCCATTGGCATAAATTATATAAAAGTATTATACCGATGTTACATGTACTGACATTGTTAAATGTTGGGGTTATGTGAAAGAAGATCTTTATTCTTATGAAATTCAGAATGACGTTTGTAGGGATAAAGGGCCTGATGTATACAGCTTACTCTCAAATGGTTCAGAAAGAACACACACAGAGCAACAGAGAGATGGACAGATATGGGACAAAATACTGACAATGGGTGAATCTGAGAGAATACACAGTTATTCTGAAGCACCATCTTATCCTTGTAGATTTTCTTTACATTTGAAATTATCTCCATTTAAGAAGTTGTAAGAAAAACCTGGACTGCCAGTTGGAGGCTAAATCTTGGCTATGAGTAGAGAGGCCGTTTCTCACCTGGATGTTTGAGAGGAAGCTTCCATTTTGGCCAAAGAGCTGTGCAAACTGCTTGAATTCCTTTTCGAATTTCTTTACAGTTTCTGCTAGCTGCTGGATTTTACTTTCTTTCTGCTCTAGGCTCTTATATAAATCAGAAATCTAGTAACAGGAATGCGAATGAGATCATTTAAATGCATGGATACAAATTAAAATAATGTAAATATATGTCTAGGAAAATATTGCAGGTAAGAAAGTGTTTCCAGAAAAATATATACATTTTTAGGAAAATATTTGTCAGTAGGATTCCTATATAATAGCTTCGGGTACTTAAAAAAAAAACAAAAAACCAGATGCACAGATTTCTCGTCAGCCTTTTCTATACTCAACCCACCATAATGGTTCATCTAACGACAGTGACGTCACTTGACTAAATTTTTGGAATTGGTTCTCTTCATTCACTCAGCGCGCACTTGTAACAACCACAGAGTACCCGTCACCACGCCACAATAGATGCTCTCTGCACAGTATCAGTAGTAAGAGCTGAAATGTGCTGATGTCTGTCCTACCCTTATATTCATTAGCTCTTTTAATACTCAAAGAACCCCATGAAGGGGGTATGACTATCAGTCCCATTTTACAGACAAGGAAACAGAGGCAGAGAGTTTAAGTAACCTCTACAGCATACAGCTAGCTTAGCAAGTAGAAGGCAAAACATGTTATGCTCTTACAATCTGTAACGTACTGGATGGAAATAACCAAAGCCTTAGTGTGAGCCTAGGCGGCTCTTCTCATATACGCTAACCCATTCAGTCATCCATATTACCAACTGCGACTTCTGACACGCAACGAAAGGAGCATGACTCTTATGCCCATTTCTTGTCTCAACTCATTTCAATGCCTGTTCCAGCCTTCATTATTTCTCACCTGGGCTGTGACCACAGATTCCCAACTGGCCCTACACCATCCCTCACAGTCCTTCCAGAAGGGAAGCTCTATGGGAACTGGGACGCGGGTCCCACAGTTCACTGTAACCCTAGGAACTGGTCTGATGTCTGGCATCAGCAGGTGTTTGATAAATATTTGTTAAGTGACTCTATGAATGAACGATGCTCTCCCTTTCTTTAGTCTTGTTTTCCTCGAATTCATCCTCCATGCCGTGACCAGAGAAATAGGAAGAGACGAATCTGGTCTTGTCACCGCCCCCTCTTCCTTAACGATCCTCAGTGGCCTTCTTTTACAGACCCTACATGATCTGCCCCTGGCTACCTTCTCAGCCTCCTGCCCGTCCACGTCGCACATGTGCCCTGCCCAGCAAGGCTACACATGTCCATTGTCCATTGGGTCCTGCTCTCTCAGATGCTTCTTTCTCCATCTAGAAACCACCAATTTTTCAGTCTCCACTCAAGGGCACTTTCCTCTCAGAAATATTTCCTCACCAGTCCCACCAAGCTAGGTCCTCTCTCAAATTCCAAGACCCCCTGGCCACACTCTAGCACGTAACTTACCCTCATTACCCTTATTGCTTTCTGGAGTTGCTTCGCTCTTTTTCCTCCACTAAATTGTCGAGGCTACATCTCACTCAATTCTTCATCCCCAAAGTCTAGCACAGTGCCTGGCGCCCAGAGGGCATTTGATACATGTTTTATAAAAGAATACACAAAAGGCTGCAACAACCGTGTGATCTCTGGCCCCAGAATCTTCCAGTTCGACCCTGAGAGCTGACTTCCACCTCCACGGCAGACCCATCTCCCTGATGGAAAGCAAACCTCGGTGTCTCCTCTCCCCACCCTCTCCTCTCCTCTGCTCTTCCTCCTGTTCCTGTAGTGCCCATTTCAGGTAATAACTACCATGTCCTCCGCCTTCTAGACTTAGAGCTTGCCATTCCGACCTCTCTCCGTGCGCCCCCCGCCACAGACACCACCTCGGCTGACGTTCACCATCACCACCAGCACCACCAGCTGCAGGAGCTTGCCTTCGCCTAGTATTGAGCTGCTCGTCATATTGGCACTGAACTGAGAGCTGCAATATATTGGCTCACTTAACCCTCACCATAACCCTGTTGTATGAATGAGGACACAGAGAAGAGGGAGGTTAAGCACCTGGTCCAAACCCATATGGCAAGTGAGGAGCCAGGTCTTGAAAGCAGGCGTCCTGGCTCTGGAGTCCCCACCCATCCATTGCCAGGCTCCCCCGCTGCACTGTCTAGATTAGTACAACATCCCGCTGCCTGGTCCCCCGTCCTCACGCTCTTCTCTCCCTCCATCCATCTTCTAAGCCAGCTGTCTTACTTTTTTTTTTTTTTTGCTTTGAGATTTTATTTATTTATTTATTTATCTGGGAGACAGCAAGAGAGCATGAGTAGGGGGAGAGGCAAAGGAAGAAGCAGACTCCCCACTGAGCGGGGAGCCCAATGTGGGGCTCGATCCCAGGACCTCGAGATTGTGACCTTAGCGGAAGGCAGAGGCTTAACAGACTGAGCCACCCAGGTGCCCCACAGCTAGCTTACTTTTTAAAGCCAAACAATAATTAGGTGGCTACGTACTAGTCCTTATCTACCCCAACTATCCAAAAGTTCACATAATGCCACTTTGCTTTTATGAAAGATGAATGTTAGCACCTGCTCTCACTAACCAAAAGTCAAAAAGGATTTCCACTTTTAAGAAATGGTAACTGCTTCTTTGCTTTACACCCCTTCGGCTTATGAAAGGTTTCATAGGATTGCTCTGCTTTTCCATAGTGGGAGAAATCTGTATTTTCCCATTTTTAAACCTCCCTTATTAGCTTCCTCTTATTGACAAACATTTGGCCCCTAAATCCCTTCTGAAACAAGGCAGAATATGAATGAATAAAAAAATAATCGAATGCACAGTATCTGCAACTTCTTAGCTCACATAGAAGGCCACTGCAATGTGGACCCAGCATACCAGTCTCCAGCTCTTCCCTGGCTTACGCTCAGGAGCCTCGCCACCCCAAAACCCCCGTTCCTTGAACCATCAGCCTCATGCCTCCCTGTCTTTCCTCTTCTGAAATGCCCTCTTTCCACAACATTTAGGCTGACAAATCTTCCTTCACAGTAAAACTCCGATGTGCTCCCTTGAAGAACCTTCCCCAACTCCCTCAGAGGAAACTGCTGCAGCCTCCGCACCCCAGATTGAGGCACAGCGTGTCCTAGGGCACAGCACCTTATCTCACTCTTAACTCACTGTCGTGAGTTCTTGGGGGCCAGAAGCTGTGTCCTCCTCCAGTCAGGACCTCTAGCAACTAACCTCATGCCTGACATACGAAAGGTGTTTGTTGAATGAATGAATGATGGATGCATGGGCGAGGGGTACAGAAAAAATTGGGGATGGTTACCAGGCAGTGTGCCCTGCACCAAAGTCACAGTTTAACTGGTCTTCTCAATTTTCTCCAAGATCTGACCTTGAAACTCCCACACCAGACATCAGAAAATGATTGGCAAGAGTAAAATTCAGCTCCCTCTCTTCCTGACAAGGGCTCAAGAAGTCTGATCCTCTGAGATGTTCTAACAAAACAATTAACTTTTATAATAATTACTCCACTGAACCAGCATTTATTGAGATCCACTACGAATACTGCAGCGACTCTGGCAGGCGTGCGCACACACAATTTCACTTGATAATCCCAACTCAGTGAATAAGGAGCTCTGTGTGCCTTTATCGGGCTGCAGAGCTTCTCAGAGGCAGGAGTTAAGACTTGCTCCAAAATACATAAAACCCATAGTGCCTAGAACAGACCATCAACAGCTCGTCTCAGAGTAACACTGCTCTAATTCCAAACCATCAGTCGTCAGCACCCGGTGCCAAACACTGAGCACAGGGCATGTGGGTAGGCGGCAGAGAGCAAACACGGTATTTCGTGTGGAGCACTGGACTGAGAGTCCGGGGACATGGTCTGCGATTCAATTCTGCAAGTCACTCACAGGTTACAGACTTGTCATGGACACTTACAAGTTACAAACACATCAACCTTTCTTTGAGCTTAGTCACTTCATCTGTTGAACGAGAGGGTTGGACCCAAAGATCTCAAAGGCCCCTTCCAGTTCTAGTGTTCTACACTCCTATGAGTCTGCCTGGCCACTGAGTAGAAAAACATCTACCTCCAGTTGACTTGTACTGAAACCTAGGAGAATACAAAAATACCGACAGTTACCAATCCCAATAATTGTGCTGCTTCCCTTTCCATGCGAACCCTTGGATAGTTACCTGTTCTTCTAACTGGAAGTTCTTTTCTAAAACCAGAAGCATGTGGTCCCGTAAGGCCGAATGCTCATGCTCCTGCAGGATCCCCCGTTTATCCTGCAGGAAGAAGAGGAAAGGAAGTCAAGCTGTTGAGAGACTCCAAAAATCAAGGTCATGGAGGAATATTCCACTAACACAGAACTGTGACATCTCTGCTTACTTGTCTAAAGGTGGGTTGCAGGAAAAAATAGCCCCTCCTGGTCCCTCTTCCAGCTCTAGGATACTAAGGTGCCTCTGAGACAATTTTAAACTTATAGAAACAGAGAATCGGGCCACGGTCAAAATTCTCAAAGCGGATCTCCTTCTGTGCGCTGGGAATCTAGGACTGGGGGTTACGTGTGGTTATCATCTCTCAACGAGTCCCCCATAAAGCTGATCTCCTGGGTGGTTAGCTTCAAGATCAGTGTGGAGCCCAAGTGAGTTCTCTCTCCTACAGAGCACGCATTTCCATGCTGCCTTCTACCAAAGACCAAAGGTATGCGACCTGATGGCAGTTTAAGCCCACGCAGATTCGTTGCCCTCAAAAATCCAAGAATATGTTTGCTATGATAAAGAGTGATTTCTTCCCTAATCGTTAAAATACTGAGTTGCAAACTGCCCATATTACTAGTAAAAGCAAATGTTAGGTGTTCCGGGTGATTCTGTGGACCTAAGCATACATTTACCATCAATTTCCCTTCAGTTTAGGATTGGCCCCTCTTCCAGAGAACGAATCTCATCCTCAGCTTTGGTACTGAGGTGAGTTCTAGAGGACAGCCCAACTGGGAGCTTAGAGCTAACTGTCAAGAAGATCTCTCTAGAGTTGGAAAGCAATTCTGTAAATTGTGCACTAAAAAGGTAAGCCCTATCCTTTTTGCAGCCAAGATAATCACCGGTTTGATATGTGAAAAGGTATGGACTCTTCACTGATTTCTTTAAAAGGCTTCTCACAAATATATTTTTTTATATAGGTTTTTAAAATAAGAGAAATGTATGCTTATGTCAAACAATACACCAAGATATAGAAGGAAAAGCAAAAGTCTCCTTCTCCCCATCACCACCCCCAATTCCCTAGTCTCTCATTCACCAGAGTCAGCGATGATATGTCTACACTTTTAACTCAATGAGATCATAAGCATACTCACTTTTTAAAAATATGTACCTTATTTTTTTTTATCAGATGCATGGCATTCCAAAATACAAATATACAGAATTATATAGTCAGCACTTCGGTGGTGGGCTTACAGGTTTTTAATTTTTGGTGGTTTTTTGGCTATAAAAATATCTCTGTGTAAGGGATATTACATGCTGAGTATGTGTAATCACTGTATATTTAGAGTATCTGTGAAAATTCCTAGCAATAGAATTATAAAATCAATGTGTGGATTCACTTTCCATAAAGACCAATAAAGACCTTTTTATTTACTTTTTTTTTAAGTAATCCATATGCCCAACATGGGGCTTGAACTCATGACCCTGAGATCAAGAGTCGTATGCTCCACTGACTGAGCCAGCCACGCACCCCTCAGTTTTCACAGATATGTAATCAAACTGCCCTCAAAAAGAGTAGGATATTATTAATTTTTTAATCTTTATCAATTTGATGGTGAAAGTTATATTTCTTGTTATAATATACATTTATTTAGGAGTGAGATGGGGTGCCTTTTTTTACATCTATTAATCAGTTGAGTTCTTTCTGGAACTACTCATATATTCCTTTGCCTATTTTTCTATTGTTAGATAAGCTATTTACATATAAGGATGTTTGTATATAAGGAAAAGGCCCTTTTTGTCTTTTGTCAGGTGTTGGAGATATTTACCTCTAGTTTGTGGCTTGCCATTTGACTTTATTTATGGTATTTTTCAAAAGTCACATTAAAGTTTCAAGTACTTGTGGTTAAGCATCAAAATTATAGTTCTGGTTTTGTGTCAGTCATCTAAGAAAGACCTTTTTTCCAAGAATAAAAAAAATTTGCTCACCTTTACTTCTAGTATTTTTATGATTTAAAAAAAATTTTTATTTGGAGTAATTTTAGATGCACACAAAGTATGAAATAATACAGTGCATGATATCTCTTAATGCCTAAAACTCTGATCCATCTGGAATGTATTAAAGGGAGGTAAAAATCAAACTTTCTTTTCTTTTTCATTTATTTTATGCAATTTATTGAAAAATATTTTAATGGTTTTTAAGGCAATAAAATACACTTTAAAACATGATCTCAAATCACTTCTGTTTCAAAATACTTGGTGATAGACCAGGGGTACCAGAAAACCAAGATTTGTAATCATCAGAAGAATGACTCCAGAAAGTCTCAAAATCTGGTAGAGACTATGGAATCCAAATTAGAAAAATTACCCGGATGGTTAATTTTATGTGTCCGCTTGGCTACGCCACGGTGCCCAGTTGTTCGGTCAAAACTAATCTAGATGTTGCCATGAAGGTATTGTGCAGATGTGATAAACATTTTCGATCAGCTGACTCTAAATAAAGCAGGTTTTTCCCCACGGTGCGGCAGGGCCTCATTCAACCAGCTGAAGGCCTTGAGTGCCAAGAATAAGGTTTCCTGAAGAAGAAGCACTTCTCCTCAGGACTATCACATAGAGGGGCACCTGGGTGGCTCAGTGGGTTAAAGCCTCTGCCTTCGGCTCGGGTCATGATCCCAGGGTCCTGGGATCAAGCCCCACATCAGGCTCTCTGCTCAGCGGGGAGCCTGCTTCCCCCTCTCTCTCTGCCTGCCTCTCTGCCTACTTGTGATCTCTGTCTCCGTCAAATAAATAAACAAAATCTTAAAAAAAAAAAAATAAAAAGACTATCACATAGAAACTGCAGCCTGCTGGTCTGCCCTGCAAATAACCCAATTCCCCAGCGCCCTCAATCGCATAAGCTAATTTCCTAAAATAAATGTCTATGTATGTGTCTACCTATAGATACAAACATTATCTCCTATAGATTCTGTTTCTCTGGAGAACTAGTAACACAGCCAGTCTTAAAAGTTCCTCCATAGTGAATGTCCTTCAGCGTCCTGAATGGAATCAAAGAGTAAAATAAACCTGCCCAATAAATTCCACAGTAGAATGTAGAGGCAGAGACAAAAAGGCATCCCGTACCTTTACAGTACAGCCGTAGTGCTTGAAAGGACAGTCTTGCTCAGCTTCAGGACACACAGCGAGGTGCTCACCCACCTACGAAAGGGACAGCCTCGTGCCACCAAAATTCATCACCAATTCTCCGGGTGCCTGAGAGAGCCCCAGGGTGGCTTGGGAAGGGGGGAGGGAACAGAACAGGAAAAGCCACGCTGAGGCCTGGCAGAGGGAGAGCTACGGTAAAAATGGAGAACTCTCCGGAACAAGGGAAGGGGACCCAGAGACGTGGTTATCGCGGGTGTTCTTTAAAGCTTGGGCCTCAGCCTGTGGGATTTGACCAAACACACACCACAGTGGTTACTAAAATGTTATCTTACCTAAAATCTACCTAAATTCTAAGAGAATCATTTACAGTTACCTCAGTTCTTGGAATAATCTGCAAACACTTGTTGGGACAAGATACTGGGTACTCAGGACACAGGTTTTCCTCATGATACTGAAACAGAGAAAGGATGATGAAACAGAGCCAGTCCTTGCTTCCAGGGTTTCTGTCTATGGCCTCAGAGTGTTTATGCTTATGTCTCTGGGAATGTATGTTATGTGGCTTATCCTCTCCAGGAAGGCATGGCCTAGTTCCAGAAAGGACTGAAGATGGCTGCGTCCTTCCCAGGAATTCAGTTCAGTTTTCCAATTATTCCAAAAGAAGGTTGGAGGGCACAGGCCTCCCGGAAGGCAGACTATGGGAGTCATCAGTATGGCTCCTTTGGTACATGTAAAAGGTACCTCATGCCTTCTTTCTCTGCCTACGTCCTGCTACGCCAGTCAGATCATAGTGGCCTGAGGACACAGTATCGTCACCTCCTTGTGACCCAGCCCCCAGCATTGCTCCTTGCACACTCACACTCAGTAGGTGCTCAAACAATGCTTCTGCCAATGAGAAAGAGTAAGGTCCTACCAACAAGAAGGTGTTTTGTGTTTTACAGAACTCTCAGATAATTCTTTAGACCTATTTCTGTACAAAAATAAATTCAGTAATGTCCTGATTCACTGTGACCGCTCAGGTAGAATTCAGTCCCGTAAAGATGATTCGTCTTTCTTTTTTTTTTTTTTTTTTACCTGCAGATTGATTACTACTACATCTTTTTTGCAATAAAGGCACTTTTCCTCTCGAAAATGGCAACGTGTGCTCAAATGTTCTTTCAGATCTTTCCGAAGGACTTGTTCCTGGCAGTTCTCATTAGAACACTGCACAGCTTGAAACAGGCACTGTTGGAGGTGGTCCTGCAACAAAAAAGACAGACCAGTGGGCCCCACTGACGGGGGCAGCGGGACGGGGAGCCAGCTGGATGCCTGGAGAGGGAGGGAGGACGCCGGGGGCAGCTGGGCAGATGGAGGCCATGCCAGCCTTGTGTGACAGGAGTTGGGAGAACAGGGACGATGGCTGGAGAAGGAAGCATGTTGAGTCTAGTTTAGACTATCCATTAGCTCAGATTCTCAGATTAATTCCTGAATATTTTCTTTAGGCTTGCTGAGTGATGTCCCCGTTCTGCAAGGACATTCTTAATTTCTTTCTGCACCCCCAGCACCAAGTACTAATCTCTGCACAGCAGATGGCAAAAGCCAGGACGGAGGGGGAAGAGGCAAAAAAGAGCATGGCATGTCCTAAGTGCAGAGAAGAAGGGCAGCTGTTCCAGAAGGGGTCAAGAAAAGCAGACGGAAGAAACACAGGATCATAGGCCCAAGAGAAGCTGGGGATGGCCAGGCTGTGTTCAGAAAATGTGTTTCACCAGAATACGAGACAATGGCATGGACGTTGCTCATTCTAATATTCTCCTGGTACAGATTTTTAAAGCAAGAGGTATATTCTAATAAAACTTTGGACCTCTGCAAGTTATTGTGATGCTAACAAGTCACCAAAACCCTAGTGAGTCCGACCCCTGTGAGATCCCCTAAAACACAGCTGGCCTGTTACTTGTTTTTGTAAATAAGGTTTCTCTGGACAACAGCCACCCATCTACTTGTTTACACACTGGGGGGGGCGGGGGGGCACTGCTTTCCCTCTGAAAGGGAAGAGCTGAGTTGAGTGGTGGATACAGAGACCGTACAGCCCGCAAAGTCTAAACATCTTACTAACCCGTTCTTGACAGAAGAGTTTACAGACCCCTTTCCTGAAGGAGAGAAAAAGCAACCAGTTTTTCTGCAGGAAGTAAATAAATAGTACAGCTATTCTCCTCTGCCTCTAGTAATAAGAAACAAAGAGTGACTACTGAAATCCCTATCTTCTCCGAAATCCACTGCCGCCGCCCTTCCACCCTTGCTGACACAGTCAACTCTCATCAGGATTCCGCTCCCCGGGAGAACCTACACCTCACCGTGCGAGCCGGGGTGCAGGCTGGGGGCAGGAACGAGTGGAAACACAGGAGAAAACAGGTAAAAAGAAACCAGCTACTGTTCTCTGGAAGCAGATGATCGGGTCACAAGAGCTGATGGCTGGATAGTCCATTTGAGCCTCATTTCCTGCTCAGTCTTCGTGACCACGAAGTTGGAGAAGAGGTCTTGCTCTAGGGCCTGGCTATCAAGACATGAGAAAGTTCTAGAAAGTTTGGTGAACTTCCAGAAAAATCCTGGGGCTAACGGGGAAAGCATCTACACATTTAGAAGCTCAGTGCCTAGGGGGTTTGGAGGCAAGGTGGAGAAAAGGCTGAATCACCTGAAATGTGTTCCAAAAATGTGTGGGTGGGAGAGGAAAATTTCAGCTGCCTCCAAGCCATTCTCTGGAAGCTAGAGATGCCTGGTTCTCCCTCCTGCACGGTGTGATCAAACCTGATATGGGCCTGCCATGGCAGAGCCCTGTTGCCCCATTTCCAGTTTGGCATTTACCAAGCTTCCCGCTTCCCCAGCTGGATGGAAGAACCAGGTAGGGCAGCTTCGTGTGAAAGTTTAACTCCCCCTTGCTCCCCCTAGGCCTTGTGTGTTTGCAGCTCATATCAACGCTTCACCTTTAAACCACATCCTAGCTCTGATCTGGTCTGCATTACATGCCTCAGATCATAAACTACCAAGCCACGGCCCATAGCTGCTGGGAACCACCCGCCCACCACCTGCCAGCACTTTTGGGCAGGGACCCTTGCAGTCGTGTCTTTCTGCAGACTGCCGTGGCTCCCACCTGAGGACCCCAAATTCTTCACAGTTCCTCCAAAATGACATGTCCTTTGGCCCTGCATGTCCCACATCTTGTCTTTTGGATCAATGACCCCAACCCACAGTTTAGGTCTAGCGCTGACAGTGTGCCCTCCGTGCGTTCCAAATGAAATGGACCTCTTCACTCGCACCTTAGCCCTTGGTGGGCTGTACTGCAGCCAGATGTATTGCTAGACCGGAATTCTCCGAGAGCAACCTAATGAATCCCATACCAGGCTTAGCCCAGGAGCTGTCACATAAAGGTGTTCAACACATACCACTGGAAAAAATGACAAAGGCAAATTTATTGGTCATGAGTAATACCGACCTGGTATCGTCCCAGAATAATCTTGGCATTACATCCAGGAGCATTTTTGCAAAACACATATAAATTGAGGACTTCCCTTTTGCAGCAATTATCTTTGAACACCTAAGAGGGAAACATAATAGGTCTCATACACTCCAAAGCTTCAGAACAATGTGAATGAAACTATTATTAATTTGGTCTTCAAAAACATCTCAATCGTCAGGTAGAAACTTCCAGACAATGGTTGGAACGGAAATATCAGATTCAGCACCATCAAAGAAGAGGCTTTCTCAGATACATATTTCCAACAGGCCACTAAACACACGAGTCAGGAAATTCAATGCTCCGTGCAGTAGGCTGCAGGAGAATCTCATAGTGCACTTGACCTTGTATGCTCAAAGGTCAGAAGGTGGGCTGTGGGGGAGGGTGACGCTTTCAGCAGCTTCCTGTCATAGTGTAAAAGTCTGTATTAGTCATCAGGTAGTGTCACTGAGGCTGTGCTGACTTTGCTATTCAGTGCACACCAGGAGTTAGCAAACGTTCTAATGTTCTCCGTAAAGGGTCAGACAGTAAGTATTTTCAGCTTTGCGGGCCACGATGCAACCTTTTCTTTTGCAACTACTCAGCTCAACTGTAGACAATATTGAAATGGATATCCATGGCTGTGTTCCAATAAGCCATTATTTTTTTAAAAGATTTTATTTATTTATTTGACAGAGATCATAAGTAGGCAGAGAGGCAGACAGAGAGGGGGAGGGAAACAGGCTCCCTGCTGAGCAGAGAGCCCAACGTGGGGCTCGATCCGAGGTCCGTGAGACCGTGACCTGAGTCGAAAGCAGAGGGTTAACCCACTGAGCCACCCAGGCGCCCCTCCAATAAGCCATTATTAATGGACACTAAAATGTAAATTTCATGTAATTTCATGTGTCACAAACCTTATTCTTCTCTTGATTTTTAAAGTAAGTTTTTTTGTTTTGAAATAGCTCAAAGGCTTATGAGAAGTTGCAAACATAGTGCAGAGTTCCTGTGTACCCTTCTTTGGATTTTTTTCAATGATTTATAGGGAAACCATTCTTGGCTCACAGGCCATATGAAAACAGATGGCAGGCTGGATTTGTCCCAGCAGATCTCATGTTGTAGTATGCCAACCAAGCCAACCCCTGAACTAGTGGGCAAGGCACACACAAACACAGCACTGTCCTCTGCTAGGCATTTGCAAAACACAACATAAGACCGTAGAGAAGGAGGGATGCCTGGGTGGCTCAGTCAGTTATGCGTCTGCCTTTAGCTCAGGTCATGATCCCAGGGTCCTAGGGTGGAGTCCCCCATCAGGTTCCCTGCTCAGCAGGGAGCCTGCTTCTCCCTCTACCAGTCCTCCTGCTTGTATTTTCTCTCTCTCTCTCTGACAAATAAATAAATAATCTTAAAAAAAAAAAAAAAGAACATAGAGAAAGAGCATGTACAAGAGATCAGGTGTTCAGGGAAGTTCCTGGAGGGGGTGATGCTTGACTGTCCTCTAACAGAATTGTAAAGGAAGAAAACTGAGCTTAAATGGAAGTTTTAAGGGAGGGACGCGTGGGTGGCTCAGTTGGTTAAGCATCTAACTCTTGATTTCAGCTCAGGTCATGATCTCAGGGTTGTGAGACTGAGTCCCAGGTGGGGCTCTGCAGAGCATGGAGCCTGCTTAAGATCCTCCCTCTGCCCCTCTGCCCCTCCACCCCTTAAAAAAAAGGAAGTTGTAAGGGGGAAAATCTTCAGGTCAGGAAACAGTTCCTTAGATGCAACACTAAAAGAACAAGCAACCAAAACAAATAAAAGACAAGATCTCATCAAAATGAAAAGCTTTCATGCTTCAAAGGACACCACCAAGAGAGTGAAAAGACGAACCACAGAATGGGAGAAAAATATTTGCAAGTCATATATCTGTTAAGAGCCTTGTTTCTAGAATATATAAAAAACTCTTAGAACTCATCAATAAGAAACCAATAATCCACTTAAAAATGGGCAAAGATGGGGAGCCTGCGTGGCTCAGTGGGTTAAGCCTCTGCCTTCAGCTCAGCTTCTGATTTCAGGGTCCTGGGATCGAGGCCCGCATCGGGCTCTCTGCTCAGCAGGGAGCCTGCTTCCTCCTCTCTCTCTGCCTGCCTCTCTGCCTGCCTCTCTGCCTGCCTCTCTGCCTACTTGTGATCTCTCTGTCAAATAAATAAATAAAATATTTTTTAAAATGGACAAAGAAATTGAATAAGCATTTCTGCCAGAAGATATATAAATGGACAAACACCAGAAAAGATGCTCCATATCATTAATCATCAGAGAAATGAAAATCAAAACAGGTATCCCCTAAAAAGACTATAATCAAAAAGATGGACGGCAACAACTTTTGGCAAGGATCTAGAGATGTTAAAACTCTCACAACCTACCGGATGGAATGTTAAATTGTGCAGCCACTTTGAAAACAGTCTGACAGTTCCACAGAATGTTACACATAGAGTGACCATCGGACCCTACACAGAACCACCCCATGACCCAGCAATGCCACCCCTGGGTGTATGCCCAAGGAACATGTACACTTGAAAGGTAAATTTTGTGGCAGATGAATTATATCTCAATAAAGGTATTGTCAGAGATAATAATAGTGGAAGGAAGTTTTAGAGATTGACCAGAGGAAAAAGCGAATTCCAAGAAACAGGATGGATGTTTCACTTCTCTGAGCAACTCAGGACACCTGGAGCTGGTGTAGGGAGGGGGTAAGGAGAGAGCAGGGGGGAATTTGGGTTGGGGGGGGCAACAAAGCTCTGAAACAGTGGCTGGAGTAAGGCCTGACCTGACCCCACAGCAGAGGAATGTGGACTCTAAGAAGGGCCCGCTCTTGAACTCCAGGTCAACCCAGGACCCTGGCTTCTCCATCACCCAGCCAACCGCTAAACTAAAGCGGGGATTTTCTTACCTCCTGAGATCTGATAACCTCCTTATCTACAGGACAGAGTGGGACTGCATTCAATTCTCTGGAGAGAAAAATAAAAATGGAGCCAAATTAAGAATTGACCTCAATAGCTCTTCCAAGAGCAGCCCCAGCACTCCAGCCATGCTTGACCCCTTTGAGCTCCCCCTGAACAGGCCAGGCCTCATCTGCCCTCCATTCTGCTCCCTACCCCGGGAAGGGCTGTATCTCTCTCCCATCTGCCCATTGCATCTTAAGGACCTCCCCAGTCTGCTGAAAAATTCCCGTTCATTCCCCATGATGCAGGTCAAATAGTAAGTCTCCAGACAGAGTTCAATGTCCTCTGCCAGTGCTTCTCACCCTGTACCACAACCTGTCTCCTTCACTAGACTAGAGCATTTTAGGGGGCAGAGATGGGGTCCTGTTCACCCTGGACCTCCAGCTCTTCCTCTCTGTGCCCTAGAGCTTAGTTTAGTAAGGAGCCTGGAACACACAAGTGCTGAATGGACAACCCCATGAGGGGACAAGACTGTGCTGTGATAATCCCCTTTCCAAGCCTGGTAGAAGACAACTTACTTACAGCCCTAAATAAGCCCCCAGAGCCTGCTTCCACATCTCTCTTGGTCTCCTCCTTCAAAATGGCAGGACCCAGGTTTTACAGCTGCCCCGAAGCAGAGAGTGTGCCCACTGAGGCACACTTTCCGGATGGGACACCACCTCTTCCCTTAGGCAAGGAAAAGTCAGAGCCACCACCAGGAAGACCCCTGTGAAATGCAGGCTCTTCCCAACACAGACTGTGCCTCCAGGTCTGCCCAGGCAAAACAGGTGTGGTCTGCATTTTAAGAAAAGGTGACTGGGACGCCTGGGTGCCTCAGTTGGTTAAGCAGCTGCCTTCGGCTCAGGTCATGATCCCAGTGTCCTGGGATCAAGTCCCACATCGGGCTCCTTGCTCAGCAGTGAGCCTGCTTCTCCCTCTGCCTCTGCCTGCCTCTCTGTCTGCCTGTGCTCGCTCCTGTGCTCTCTCTCTTGTCTGACAAAATAAATAAATAAATAAATAAAATCTAAAAAAAAAAAAAAGAAAGAAAAGGTGACTGTCAGGAGCCCCACGTCATGTACAGAATTCTTGAATCATTATGTTGTACACCTGAAACTAACAGAAACCTGTATGTTCATTACACTTGATTTCCTTTTTAAAAGTGGGGGGAGAGGTGACTATTAATAAGTGAGTGGCAAAAAAAAAAAAAAAACAAAACAACACAACCAAAAGCCCCAAAACCAAAAACCAAAACATGATTCCTCAGGCTTTCAGAGAAGGTCTCAGGGAGAGCCCCTCCTCGTGTTCACGGTTCTGTGGTCAACCACAGCAACTTCCAAGGCTACCATTCCAGTCGAGTGGCTGCGCTGGACACTGGGGTCCCAGGAACGCCCCTCCCCCACCCGACCGGTTGCGCCCAGAGCGGCAGGTCCCCCACACTCACCTCATGGACAGGATGCAGTGCTGACAGAAGCGGTGCCCACAGCCCGTCTGGTGGGGGTTGTGCAGCACGGAGTGGCAGAAGGCACATTTGTAGCGTTCTTCTAATTGCTCCACAAACCAGTACTCCGTGTTGGGCTCAAAGTCCAAGGAGATGGAGTTGCCGGAATTCTGGCGGATGAAACCACAGGGGACACCTCCTTGCTCCTCAGAGTAAGCCATTCTGGGGGGGGGGTCAGGAGAAGAGGAGGAAAACCGAGTGTGTAGAGACCAAAACAACTGTTTCCTACTTGGTGCACATCACCCCCTTGGGCATTCTGTTGACGTCGTAACAAACAGTAACAACCTCCGACCACTGGGGGGCTCCCGCACAGGGGAGATGTCTTTGGGGTGCTCAGGCAGGAGGCTGGACCAGACTTATAGCGAGATTTTATGAGACTTCAGACCTTTGCCCATCAGCCTCTTACAGGATGCTAAATTATCCTGTCAGTCTGGCCACACGCTTGGACCAAATATAGCCAGGTGTTAACTACATTCTAATAGACTCTTGTTATGGAATTTTCTTCCACTCAGTTGAGAGAACGGAAACAAAGATTTTGCTCGTATTTTTCGGAAGAACCTTGTATACCAGTACATTTCTTGCGATATATATCGCCACCGCCAAGCCACATCATTTCTCAGGTGAACTAAATAAGCCCATTAATTGCTTTCCCCTCCCATCCATTCTCCATACTATATAGCCAGGCCAACATTTTCAAAATGCAAGTGTGATTGAAGGTTACCCCTCTCTCATTGTTCAGTGGCTTCCCAGGCTCTTAGGGGATAGTCCACAATGCTAAGAGAGCCATAAGACTGCATCCTCTCCAACCAGCAGCATCCTGGACCTCTCCTACCCTTGCTTTCTGCACTTGAGCCCTACAGGCTTTCTTTTCATTCTTCTAATACGTCAAGCTGCCTCCTGCCACAGGGCCTTTGCATAAGCTATCGGCTCTACCTAGAATGTTTCCCCTGTCCCCTTCCGGTCTTCACTTCACATTCATGATTCAGACTTCAAGTGTCATAACCTCAGGTAAGCTTTCTCTTCTCCACTCCCCTTCCTCCACCCGCGTTGAGCAGCAGAATACCCACTCACGTCTAGGAAGCATGAGTGGCTGAGGGATGATGGTAGGTGGGTGGTGGTGGGGCAGTTAATTTTTGAACACGAATATGGTACCTATTCAAAGATAAACAAATACACAAAAACAAAAACTAAACATCCACTGTTATATCTATCGTAGAACTGGGTTCTAAAATTCAGAGCAACATTTGATTTTAAATTAGACATGCATTTGTGTGAGTATTTGATTTACATCTGTGCTCTTCAATGACACAGAGAACACCCCTGGTCTTACTCATGGTCGTGTCTCCAGCCCTCAGCCCCGAGCCGGGTATACAGAATGAATCAACTGCCTGTTGAATTCATGTGACCAAATGGACTCTGACAAATCCACAATAGGAAAGCTCTAAAGTGTTGCCCGCTAACATGGTGACCCTATAACTTTTTATAAGGAAGGACTTTTCCTGTCTTTGAAATCTGATGAAAAGTCTGGACCTTCTCCCCATAAAACAGCACAGACACCTGATCTCTGGACCTCTGCAGACCCTCAGAACCCACCGGTTTCCCCAGTTAACAACAGGCCTGCCTTCCCAGTAGGAATGCTGTTACTTTGGGCCCGGGGCCAGGAGTGGTGCTTTCAAGAGTCTGGCATGTGGCTAAAGGCTGGGAGGCCATCGAGGGTGGTCCCTGGGTGGGACATCCTTCCACGTGGTTAGGGAACCGGAAGGCTTGGCCTTCAGGCTTGCTTGCTTTGGCTTGCTCTCAGGATCCCTCAAGAATCTCCTGCAGCTCAGGAGGGCAGCTGGGCCTGAGAGCAGCTGTGTGTCAGGAGAGTGTAGGCGGGAATGGGCGCCATTCCCTCAGAATATTCCTCAGCACTACTAAGAAATGAGCTATCAAGCCATAAAAAGATGTGGAGGAATCTTAAGTGTATATTGCTTAGTGAAAGGAGCCAATCTGAAAAGCCTATGTAATGTACACTTCCAACTATAGGGCATTCTGGAAAAGGCAAATCATGGAGGCAGTGAAAAGATCAGTGGTTGCCAGGAGTTAGGACGGAGTAGGGAGAGATGAATAGGAGGTGCAGAGAGGATTTGGGGGGCAGTGAAAATACCCAGTA
>ML109987.1:24958-61501 GCA_003697995.1 Taxidea taxus jeffersonii | reverse complement strand
TATATATATATTTTTAAAGACTTTATTTATTTGACAGAGATCACAAGTAGGCAGAGAGGCAGGCAGAGAGAGAGGGAGAAGCAGGCTCCCCACTGAGCAGAGAGCCTGACGCGGGGCTCGATCCCAGGACCCTGAGATCATGACCCAAGCTGAAGGCAGAGGCTTTAACCCATTGAGCCACCCAGGTGCCCCTAAATATAGTATATTTTAATAAAAACTTTCTATTTGTTTACACTTATCTTTAAAGTGATTGGAAAAATCCTAGATATGTTTGTTTTAAACTGATCCCTGAGCTTCATTATTGAAATGTATTTTAATATCTTTTCACATGACCTGTTTTAGTGAAACTTCATGGCTCTAATAACCACTGCTTCTACACTTATTTCAAACTGCTTCCCAATTAATACTATATTCTTATGATCTGCATTAATTTTTAATATAGTATTGAAGTACTCCAACTGAACATCTTGCCTTCAACTCAAAGTCAACAGTTTCTGACCATTCTTATCAAATTCTCTTAAAACTAGTTGCTAGATTCTTTATTTTTGTGATCGCACTGCTTCTCTAAGCCACAGTCTTAATTAATTAGTAAGTAAATAAATTAATAAATAACTTCTAAGTCATTTTAATATGACCTTATCAAATAGTCCACTGGAAATTGGGAGTAGACCTCTATTTATACTGTGTTTATATTATATTACATTTTAATATAATGGAAATACAAGTACACACAACATGCATAGTGTCTGGTAGGTCTTTGTATTGTGTTGGTTTAGCTAAGCTGGATCCAGACACTAGGGAAACAGACTTATATAGACTGTTTTATCAGCAATAAGTGTCTCCAGAATTCCAGAATTCCAGAATTCTATTCGCTAAACAGTGTTCAGTTAAAGTTGGTTGCAAGAGATATTTGCACAGAATTTGGAAAGTGGAAATGTTCTAGTCAACATGTTTATGCTCAGAAGGTCTTTGTCAATTCAGGCATTGTTGCAGTTCACCCACATTGTGGTGAATGTGCTAGATCACATAGCCAGCAAGCAGGAGCCATGTCTGCAGGTCCTGCAGCTCCAGCCAGCTCATCTCAGCCTCACTGGATCACAGGCCTGGAGCCAGTGGGGCTCTGTAATGAATACACCAGTCTATTGCAGATCTGCCTATCTGCCTCATCCACGATGGAGGCTTAAGAGCTGGGACAGGTGGATGTAGGCTTCAATGTGTCCTCCTGAGTTTCAGTTCATACTTATAGGTTCTGGTTTGTCCACACTGTCTTCCATTTCACATTCAGGTGTAGGGGGCAAAAGACTTCCATAGATTGCCTAAGCAGCTTCCAGGATCTTGTCAAAATGAATCCCTATGATAAGTCCCTTGTACCACTCGTGATGTCCTTGCTTCTCTGGTTAGATTATAACTGATACATTTGCTCAAAAATGTTAGTAATGAATGTAGACAATTTGGATTTTAAGACCACTCTTCTATGTTATTTTGAGTCTATCCTTTCCAGCCATTCCCATGAGCAACAACCTTAGAGTCTGATCATCTTTTCACCTGGATGATTCTGGCAGTTTCTTGACATAGCAATCTATCTTCCCTTCTAAAAATTAGGAATAGATAAACAGAATCCCATTAGACAGTCTTGGAGGATTAGAGGTCACATATGGACTTAAAGCCATAACTTAAGGACAGTCACAATGGACCAACCATGACCGAGTGGGTAATGAGAATAATCTGTTGAAAAATTAACTATCTTTTTGTTTTTTTGCCATGTTTTAGTAAATGAGACAGGAAGACTAGTGTTTTAGTAGGAAGACAAACGTCCTGCTTGAGGTCCAAGAACCTCACAGAGTATCCTCACAGAATATCATGAAGAGCTTTGCGTACCTGTCTAATCATTTCATATCTATATTGTGTGATGACCATGCTGTGCTGTTTCTGGTTGAATGATCAATAAACTGTTCCTTCATTGCCAGATATCCATAAATACCTATGTTCTTTTCTGTCATCTATTCTCAAAGTAATCTAAAAATTTTTGTCAGAGGGGAAAGGGGTGGAGGGATGGGTGAAGAAGGTGAAAAGAATTAAAAAGCACAAACTTCTATTTGTAAAATAAATTAGTCACAGGGATGTAAAATGCAGTATACTGACTATAGTCAGTACTATTTTAATAGCTTTGTATGGTGGCAGATTGTAACTATACTTATCACGGTGGTCATTTTGTAATGTGTATCGATGTTGAATCACTATGTGGTATGCCTGAAACTAATGTCAGCTGTACTTCAATAAGAAATAATATAAAACAAAACAAAAAACAAACCCCTTTCCCATATCTATTTTTAAAATATTTAAACACCAACTAATCTCTTTAGTGAGGTAGACTAATACACTTGTTTTCTTTCCATTCACTTGGACGGATCATTTCTTACACAGGCAATGTGCTCTGCTCTTTCCCTGCCAAACGTGGCTCAAAGCTTTCATCACAAATCATTGGTGATTGACCCAAATGTGAGCAGTATCCAACACAAATCAATGGGCACATGAGTTTATGTTAGATAATATGAAGAATGATGAGAAAAGAAATGGAAAAATTAGTTATGTTATGTCCTCATTCATTAATCTTTACTTCAGCAGAAGTTTATAATCTTTTGATATACATTTAAGTGAAAAATTACACAGAATTTAAATTAAAGAACTAGCACTAAGAACTAAAATTAATTTTAATAAAAATAATTTTTAAAATATGCAGAGAGGAAAATCATAGAAAAGTTGTGTACTAAAAAAGTAATTTCTTGGGAAAATATTAACCTTCAGATGTATATTTATTTTTTCTGTATAACTCCCTCTCCCAGGATGGATTGTGACAAAAGATGTATGTTCAATAAACACTGGCCGACTGAATGACTGATTGGGTAAATCAAGTAGAGCTAAGTATAAATTAATCTTGTAACCAAAATTAATGAAATTACAATTACTTAAATTTGGGCTGCAAATATAAACATCAAGAGCTCCTTTGTATGGTGACTTTCCACTGCCTGTAAAATAAATCAATGCCTTAGCCTGGCATCCAAATCTTCCTGTATCATGGATCTAATTTTATGTGACTCTTCCATTACTCTCTTGGCTAGTATTTAAGGGCAACTTCCTCTCACTTGGTCATGTCTTGTGTTATTCAGCCTTTAAACATGCACTCATTCTGACTGCTTTACCTCTATCCTCCTATGATTCTTACTCATTATATAAGAAAAGCTTTAAATTATATACGTATGTATGTGTGCACACACATGCACGTGTGTATTTGTATGTTGATGTATATATAGGCTTGATTTTATTTATACAGTGTATTTAAAGAAATCAATAGTCAGAAAGCAATTGAATACAGATAAGAGCAAGAGAAGGAGGGCACCTGGGTGGCTCAGTGGGTTAAAGCCTCTGCCTTCAGCTCAGGTCATGATCCCAGGGTCCTAGGATTGAGCCCCGCATTGGGCTCTCTGCTCAGCAGGGAGCCTGCTTCCCCCTCTCTCTCTGCCTGCCTCTCTGCCTACTTGTGATCTCTGTCTGTCAAATAAATAAATAAAATCTTAAAAAAAAAAAAAAGAGCAAGAGAAGGAAACAACTAATGACTGATTTTTGAGGATTTAGGAGAAAATGAAATCAAAAGTATAAAAAGGATAATTAGCTTTGAAGAGTGGAAGTATTCCATTCAACTGAGACTAATAGACAATGATGGGGATTGGAGAAAATAGGGAGATCATTAGCTTGGGAATGGGACTTTTACAATATTAACTCTGAGAAAATGAGTTTTTGTTTTCTCTATGAGTTAAGGGAAATGCCCTCTTTAGAGCGAGCAAAGCATAGATGGTCTTAGATATTATGTTGTCACTGAGAAATATCTGGAAAATATTATATAATGTCTTAAGGGCACAAGAAACTACATATAGTAGAAATGAGTTAGAAATTTCCCCTAAAATTTTAATATTCTGATTAATAACCTCAGTTTCCATTCATTCAAATCAGAAAATTATCACAGGCCATTTCTTTTTTCCTACCTCCACATTGAAAAATAAATAACGGCATTTATCTTCATGGATCTATAGATTGGTTGAGAGGGGTGCTGAACTGGTCAGGGCATCCCTGGTTAGTTTTGCTGATGTTGGCTATGATCACTCATGTGCCTGCAACATGGTAGGCTCAGCTGACCTTGCCTGGATGGATTTGTTTCATGTGGTTTTCATTCTCCCCTGGACCTATAAGTCATTCTCATGGTACTGGCATAGGTGCAAGAGAATAAGCCTAGCCATGCATCTGTTTCCAACCCCATGACTATTAATATTGCATTGAACAATGCAATTTACATGGCTGAGACCACAGTCGAAATAGGGAGGCCTGTAAATTTACCATGCAAATATCATGTAAGTGAGCCCTAAAAAGTTACATGGCAAAAGTTATACATGCAGGAAGCAGTAAAGAAGTGGGAACTACATGGTAAAGGGAAAACACACAGGAATCAATGAAGAATTGGGAATGTTAATATAATTTACCCCTAAGAAATAGATCATACTTTCATTCAACATGTACACTATAGTATATAAAGCTGAAAAGATCAATGCTTTTGGAATTTAAATGGACCTGGCATCATATCTTGGCTCTTTTCTTTATTTGCTCAGTTTTGATAACTCCATAATGAGGATGAGTAATAATACGACCCTATTATTCCTCTACAATTTTGTTGAGATATAATTGACATATAACATTGTGTAAGTTCAAGGTGTACAACCTGTTGAGTTAATACATGTATATCTTGGAAAATCATTGACACGTTAGCTCTAGCTAACACCTCCATCATGTCACAAAACTACCATCTTTTTTAAAATGGGAAGATTTATGATCTACTTTCAAGAATATAATACAGTATTACTAGCTATAATCACCACACTAAAGCTTAGATCTATAGGATTGGAAGTTTGTACTCTTTGACCAGTATCTCCCCATTTTCCCTACCCCTTGGCCCCTGATAATTACCATTCTTCTCTCTGTTGCTATGAGATCAGCTTTACAGATTACATGTGTAAGTATCATACAATATTTTTCATTCCCTGTCTGGCTTAGTTCAGTTAGCATATTATCCTCAAGGCTCATTCAAGTTATCACAAATGACAGGATTTCCTCCTTTCGTTGTTTTTTTTTTTTTAAGATTTTATTTATTTGTTTGACAAGACAGAGATCTCAAGTAGGCAGAGAGGCAGGCAGAGACAAAGACCAACTCTTTCTTTTTTTTTTTTAAAGATTTTATTTATTTATTTGACAGACAGAGATCACAAGTAGGCAGAGAGGCAGGCAGAGAGAGAGAGAGGAGGAAGCAGGCTCCCTGCCATGCAGAGAGCCTGATGCGGGGTTCTATCCCAGGACCCTGAGATTCTGACCTGAGCCGAAGGCAGAGGCTTTAATCCACTGAGCCACCCAGGTGCCCCCATTTCCTCCTTTCTTATGGTTAAATGATTCCATATACTTCATACCACAAACCTCAATACATATACCTCAACCTCTTTATCCATTCATTTATTGACAGATTCTTAGGTCATTTCCGTATCTTGGCTATTCTGAATAAAGCTGCAATAAACATATCTCTTTGTGATCCTATTTTCATTTCCTTTGGATAAATATCCAGAAGCAGAATTGCCAGACCACTCAGTAGTTCTATTTTTAATTTTTTGAGGAACATTTATACTATTTTCTATAGTGGCTGTACCAATTTACATTCCCATCAATAGTGAACAAGGGTTCTCTTTTCTCCACATTCTCTCCATCAGTTGTTTATCTCTTGACTTTTTTCTGATAGCCATTTAGCAAGTATGAGATAATATTTCTTATGGTTTTTATTTGTATTTCCCTAATGATTAATGATAAGCATCTTTTCATGTACCTATTTATATGTCTTTATATAACCATTTATATGTCTTCTTTTAAAAAAAAAGTCTATTCAATCTCTGAGCCCATTTCTAAATTATATTGTTTCTCTGTGGGTTTTTTTTGTTGTTGTCATTATTGGGTTGTATGAGGTCTTTATTTTGAATATTAACCCCTTAAGAGATATATGATTTGCAAATATTTTCATTTTATTGATGTTTTCTTTTGCTATGTAAAAGCATTTAGTTTAATGTAGCTCCACTTATTTATTTTTGCTTTTGTTGTATGTGCTTTTGGTGTCATATCCAAAAAATCATTGACAGTACCAATGTCAGGGAGATTTTTTTCCATGTTTTCTTCGAGGAATTTTATGGATTTCTGTTTGTTTAAACCATTTTGAGTTAACTTTTGTGAGCTGTATAAAAAAGGTGTTCAATTTCATTTTCTGCATGCGGTCATCCAGTTTTTCCAACATCCTTTATTGAAGAGACTACTGTTTCCCACTGAATATTCTTGGTTCCTTTGTCATAAATTAATTGACCATGTATGCATGGGTTTATTTCTCATTCCCTATTCTGTTCTCTTAGCTTATATGTCTATTTTAAGCCAGTGCCATACTGTTTTGATTATAATAGCTTTGTGATACAGTTCAAAATCAAGAAGTGTGATGCCTCCAGCTTTGTTCTTTCTAAGAATTGCTTTGGCTTTGTGACTCTATACAAACTTTAGAATTGTTTTTCTATTTCTGTGAAAAATGACACCAGATTTTTTTAAAAGATTTTATTTATTTATTGGACAGACAGAGATCACAAGTAGGCCGAGAGGCAGACAGAGACAGAGAGGGAGGGGGAAGCAGGCTCTCTGCAGAGCAGAGAGCCCGATGTGGGCCTCAATCCCAGGATGCAGAGAGCCCAATGTAGGGCTCAGTCCCAGGACCCTGGGATCATGACCTGAGCTGAAGGCAGAGGCTTTAATCCACTGAGCCACCCAGGCACCCCTGACACCAGATTTTTGATAGGAATTGCATTGAATCTATAGATGACTTTAGGTAGTGTGGACATTTTAATAATAGTCCTTCCTTTAATCCTTGAACACAGTTATCTTTTTATTTGTGTTTTCTTCAGTTTCTCTCATCAAAGTCTTTGTCTTATAGTTTTCATTGTACGAATCTTTTACCTCCTTGGTTAAATTTATTCCTTGGTATTTTACTGTTCTTGATGCTATTGTGAATGGGATTGTTTCTTTTGTTTCTTTTCCAGTTATTTTGTTGTTGGAGTATAGAAATGCAACTGACTTATGCATGCTGATTTTGTATTCTGCTACTTCACTGAATTTATTGATTAGCTGTCATAATTTTTTAGTGGAATCTTTAGGATTTCCTATTTGTAAAATCATGTGATTTACATGGGCACCTGGTTGGCTCAGTCAGTTAAGCATCTGCCTTGGGCTCAGGTCATGATTTCAGGATCTTAGGAGCAAGTCCCATGTCAGACTCCCTTTTTGGCAAGAAGTCTGTTTCTCCCTCCTCCTCTGCTCTCCCCCTCCCCTTGCTCATGCTCTCTTTCTGTCTCTCTCTCAAATAAATTAAAATATTTTTAAAATCATGCCATTTACAAACAAAAATTTTTTCCTTCTTCCTTTTCAATTTTGATGTTTTTTATTTCTTTGTCCTCCTGATTGCTCGACTAGAAATTCCAGTACTATATTATTATCTTGTTCTTGATTCTAAAGGAAGAACTTTTCAACCTTTCACCATTGATTGTCTGTGGCCTTGTCATATATGGCCCTTGTCATGTTGAGGTATGTTCTAACTCAATTTGTTGAACATTTTTACCATGAAAGGATGTTGTATTTTATCAAATGGTTTTTCTCTGTTGAGATAATTATATGTTTCTTCTATTTTTTTATTTTATGAATGTGGTGTATCATATTTATTGATTTACTTATGTTGAATCATCCTTGCATTCTGGAGGTAGGTTCCACTGGATCGTTGTATGTATGACTTTTTTTAAAAGATTTTATTTATTTATTTGACAGACAGAGATCACAAGTAGGCAGAGAGGCAGGCAGAGAGAGAGAGGGGGAAGCAGGCTCCCTGCTGAGCAGAGAGCCCAATGCGGGGCTCAATCCTAGGACCCTGGGATCATGACCTGAGCTGAAGGCAGAGGCTTTAACCCACTGAGCCACCCAGGCACCCCTGTGTATTAATTTTTTAATGTGCTATTGAATTTGGTTTGCTAACATGTTGTTGGGAATTTTTGCATCTATATTCATCTAAGATATTCATCTGTAATTTTGTTTTCTTATAGTGTCTTTATCTGGTTTTGGTATCCAGATAATGTTGGCTTCATGAAATCTTACCTCAACATTTAATTCATCTTTGGATATTCTTATATTTTTTCTAACGTGGCCTGTTCCTGCTATCTGTCTGCACACTGCTTTCTGAACTCTCACTTCTGCTTTCACGGATGTATTATTCCTGCCAAGAGTATTATTGTTAATCCCTAATTCCTGTTGTCTCATTTTCTACTCCAAGCTCCATAACTACATGGTATTCCAAACATTCTTTCCAAGAGGAATTCTGCTAACAAGGTTGAGATTTTTGGCCTTTGATACATTTGTTTATGTGCCAATCACCTCCATTTGAGTTTGTCTTCCTTAAGGGGTCTTTGTCATCTCATATGTTTAGCATCAAGCACATGTTAGATAGTCAAAACAACTGTTAAATAAAGAAGAAATATTCATTTTTCAGGTCTAATGTTTCAGGTCAAATTATGTTGCCAAAAGATATTGTGAGACTACAGTTAAAGTAAAAAAACAAAACAAACAAAACAAAAAACTCGCACCATGCTGGTGAAGTATAAGCAAGAAGCCACTTTCTTTTTAATATCTTTTCTGGATTAAAACACTTTATCTTGCTAAATAGTGGACTCTATTAATGATCAAGTCCCACAACTTTTAAGTCACATTAAGTCAATTTTAAAACTTTAACTTCTACCTCCAGGATAAGCTAGATCTTTAAAAGAGAAGTGGAGAGGAGGGTTTTATTGTTCTCCAAACACTATCTTCTTTTTGCCTATGCCTCTCCAAAGATGTTTCCTTTTGTTATTGCCCTTGGCAAGTAAGCTGTTCCTTTCTTTTTAATTATTCCTAACTTTAACTGACTTATTTAAAAAATCCCATATGAGTGACTGTGAAGCTGCTGGGCCCTTTTGTTTGTTATTACTGCCTAGTTAGATGGGTAAGCATCAGGCATAAGAGAGTCAATTTTGAACAGCTCCTTTTGGCATCTGTGGTCTTCAATGGAGATTCCTTGTGACTTAGCTGCCTTTAGCTTACAGCATCAGTCCTCCTTTTCCTAATATCCAAATAGCTTCCCTCCATTTTCAGTGATACCCACCAATCCTGTAGTCCTTGTTTTCATTGACTTTTTGGGAACTAAAAACCTGACAGAGTGATCTTCACTCTCTTCCCTACACTCACTACTATTTCCTCATGAATCTTGAAACACAAGAAAGCCAAAAATTAAATTGTCTAACAACATAAGGAGGGAAATTATGGCTACTTTGAGATATTTTCCAAATGAAGTTCTCTTACAGTCAATATAATGAATAATAATATATCAGTTATATATTAAATAAGACAGCATGTCACATATTTAATATTGCTAAGATTTATTCCTTTAGGGTTTAAGGCTATGCAGACAGATGTCAAAGGAAAAAAAAAAAAAAACTTGACTCTGTGAACCTCTCCTTTTTAATGTTTAATTCCATCCCTATTTTAAAGGAAATTTAATTTAAGAGAATTATATCCATATGATTCAAGTTCATTTGTATTTAACTGACCAATGTGTTGTTTTACAAGGCCTGTTTGATGTCAAGAAAGCAAAGTGAGTCCCCTTTCCCCCTAGGCTTTGAAATGCATTTTTCTCCTTAGAAGTATTTGGCAGTTTATAAATCCCAACTACCAAAGACTGAACTTGAGTTTAAAATTAGAGGATTAAAACATGGAACAACATCCAAAAGGGCAGTAAATTTCTATTGAGAAAATAGCCTTTAACATAATGATTTTTCATGTCTTTCTGCTTATTTTAATTTTTAATTACAGAACTAATTTCTTAAGCAAAAAAAAAAAATCTTAGTGAAAGCATTAGAGAAAAGCTCTATCATATTAGAAAAAGAAGAGTAATAAATAATTCATTAGATAAGAAAACTTTGAAAAGTTGGTGTCTTTGCCTGTTTTAATGATCTCCTTCCATGAAGAAGAAATATGTTATACTGAGAAAAACATGGACTTTGCAGTGGGACAGTTTATACTACCCTAACTTAAAAGACATGTGAATTGAGACAAGTTTCAACCTTAGTTTCATAACTTAAGAAATATTATAATATCACTAATATCTGAATATGTTCAATATGAGTTCCCACCTTTCCCTATACCTAACTTTTCTTTTACTTATATATTTTTGAAATGTACTATAGAGACTATCAATCTTAAAGCTGATTGTGTGTTCTTCATTGATATCGGTACAGGAATGTTTAAAGGTACACTTCAAAAAAACTTTTAACAACTCTAAAAGAACACATCGTTTTGTTTTTATGTGCTGACTTTAATTTTTCTCCAGTCTTGATTTTCTTTGATACTCTTAACAATTTTTTATTGTTTTGAATCAGATATATTTTATAAGAACTTTTGCATCAGTCATGTTGAAAACATGACAGATGCACACGCACATGCATAAACAGTTCTGAGGCTATATCTATACAGTGTAGAGGAGCTAAAGTTTACCTTGAGAATTCAGACTACAATAGAGCAAGGGCAGAATATCTGAGAAAAAGTGATCAAGACCATGTTCACATTGAAAGGTAAAATCAATCTCTCCCATCCATGATTTGCCAAATCATTTTTAGATTTTATCTTAAATTGCTTTTTTTTCTAATATATATTTATATACATGTTGTCACATTTTTACATAGTAACTGACTGACCTTCAAATTCACATAGTTCAGGTATATAAGCAGTCAGCCGGTACTACACAAGATGTCTGGGCAGGCTCACAGAGAAAAAAAATATCACTGATACCACTTATAACAATTCTTCTACATGTGTTGGGACAAGAAAAGGGAAGCAACTGTCTCTCTTCAAGATTTCATTTTTCTACAGTTTTCTCCTTGGTGTCATTTTTTTGTGTTATCATATTATAAAATAAGTAGGAGGAAGAGAATAATTATTAATTGAAAAAAAATAAATGGTTACCAATGAGAGTATTCCTACCATTGGCATGGCTATAGATTAATCAATACTCTCATTTCCTATCATAAAACATAGTAACCAAGACCAACAATGCAGCTAGCCAGCAACTTGTTAGTATAGCTATACATTTCTCTTAAGTCATTAAGTTGTACTTTAAAAGGACACTGCCTATTCCAGATGTAGTTACTATTGGAATTAAATAAATAAATAACCAATAAGTAAATAAATAAACTATGTAAATAAATAAATGAATGAAATGTAAGTATGAAAAGAGAGGATATTTCAATTAATTTGAATGACTAGGAAAAATCTCAAAACTGAGTCACTAAAACAAAACAAAACAATAGTATTGAATTAGATGTGGGTGAGAGAACTAGAAAAATACATTAAGACTACATCATCTTTCTTTGTAAAAATCCCCTGTGTTAACCAACTTGTTTGCTTAACTGACCAACCAGTGGTCCCAATTGTGCTGTTTAGCACACGTACTCTAAGTTTTTGGTGATGGAATGAAAGTAATTGATTCAATTCATTCATCCAAACCAATGGAACAGACACTCAGTAAGCAGTTGATTGTATCAGGGCACATTTGCTCTCTTTCCAGCCTTAAAAAATGTCTGATTAGGCACAGCTCAGCTGTACCCAGCCATGCATTTCTGAAGCCATAAAAATGAGATTTCTACATAAATTACACTCCTCAAGAGGTATTTTTTTAAATAGAAGGTTTTTGAAATTTTGACAGATTTTGGAGTGTTTTCTTTTTGGTCCCAAAGCAGCTAACAGTTTTATATTCCTTCACTCCCATATAGTGACACCTTTTGATTCTGTCTTGCTGTCAAAGGCATCCCAGTAATATACACTGGATATCTAGAGATTCTTGGAATCCTCCTTCCATTGCACACATCACACTTGTGCATAGTTGCATTCTCTGGGTTTAGGCTCTTTATCTGATACCACTCACGTCTTATTTTTTCTTTCCATTCCCACATCTTGTTAGACTCTTGATTTTCCATGGAAGAGAAAAAAAAAAAAGAAATTTGGTTTATTTGTGTAAATAGGCATAGAGATGGTGGAGATATGTCCAGAAATAATCCAACAAGGAAAATATGTATGAGAAAACACCATTTAATTTCAACCCCTATTTCTTTGAGCATACTCTCCTTTCTGTTTCTGTTTCAGTTTAATCCTCTCAATAGCAAGCTTCCTACACATAGACCTTGCCCATGGCTCTTCATGATGGGACCAAGGGCAGCTTGTTTCATGACATCTTTTCAGCTCTACCTCTTCTTGGCCCTCTTAGTACTATTTTCTGTTTTGTTTGACCTTGCTTGCAAATCCATTCAGTATTAACTTAGTATTTTTATATGTCTTCCTAGATCAACAGATTTAAAATATAGTTCATCTCTATGATTGCTAGTCTTACCATTGAATCTATTTCTCACTCTGCTTGAAAGCTCTATAGCTACAAGCTAGCTCCCCCAATTTCCCTTCCCTAGCTTATCTTATAGAATCCTGACAAGTACAGTTCTCTTTATCCAGCTTTCCCAAGGTATGTATTAAGCACAAGTTTTATGAAGGGAATGGTATCCAAAGTAAACTTGAAAAGTAAAACTTAAACATGATCTTTAAGGGAAAAGGAAAGATAGATATCTCTGTCAATTAAGTCTTATTGACAGACTTTCATGTGAACACTGTGCTTCTGTTAACATTAAAATTCTCTTCTTTCTCTCCAGTTTGGCTCTGTGAGATCACATCTATTTTCATAGCATTAAATACCATCTGTAAGATGAAGACTCTCCTTTGAGTTATATAACTTCATTCTAAATTCCTCCTTGACATTTTCATTTGGATGTCTCACAGATCTCACACTTAATACGTCCCATACTGAACTCTTAATTTCCCTTAAAGTTTATGGTTCACTGATGTTTTCCTTTTCTCAGTAAATACTGTGACCATCCACACTATGGGCATGATTGGATCCCAAATCTAGTAGTCATCTTTGCTTATTCCCATCCAAGGATTCTATCTGTGTTGTTTATTTTGGTAAGGACTTAAAAAAACTGACATACAATAGATGCGCATTAATAACTATTGACTGATTGGAAGTCAAAGTTGCCATTATCTTTCCCTGGATCTCTGTATTGGCCACTCCATACCCCTACTCTTATACTTTCAAAGCCATTCTCCACATAGCAAACAAAATGAACTTCTCTATAGTAACAGGATATTTAGAAAAACCATAATGGCCCAGAGCCAGAGACCACAAACTAAATAGTAAACAAACAACAACAACAACAACAAAACAAGTGCTAAAATCCAAAAAGAGTGCCCCCAAATGAGTCTGTCTAAATAGGGCCTAATAATGAACTACCAGGACTGTCCTCGCCAAAATCAATTCCTTCACCAGCTTCCAAGTCTTTCAAGCCAAGAGTTGTTGGCCTGACAGGAATTGCAGTCACTTTGTCTGGTGTGGAAAAAGGGAAGAAGTACGTTCTCAGCATCCCAGAGCCAAGTTGGCCTGTATCCTACCCAAGATGCTTATTCAGCTTAAGGGAATACAACTGTGAGTGGGAGTTTAGGAGTCTGAGGAGCAGGATGAAAGACTATAGCGGGAAGTGGATTACTCATGTGTCTGGACACAGCCATTGACAAGCTCTCCAGAGCCCTTTGAAGAGTTCACGGTACCTTTGAAAACACTAGCCCTTGAAGTTACGCCTTGGAGAAGGCTTTAAGGGCCAGTTACTGGTAACCCATGAAGCAGCGAAAACTACTGATGGGTAAAATAAAGTAGACCATGAAAAGAAAGGTCTGCAGATGTCCTATAACCACAGAACCAATTCCCTTCACCCAAGTCTCACTCTGTGCCATCAAGGAGCTGGTTCCAACCCATATTTAAGTCAAGGGAGAAGATGCAGATTACAAATTTGAGAACAAAGATTTAAACTGGCCTCGTCTTTTAATACCTAAAAGTGAGTACTTCCCCTCAGGGTTTTGTTTGTTTTTAAAAGAACATAAAAGAAGGTGTTACTAGACTATGATTAAGAATAGATCAAATTCAAAGCAAAGTTATATCATCAATCAATAAATCAGAAAATAAAATAGATTATTCCATGCTTTTGCTCAAAATTCTATAGCTTTCCATGGCTTTCTATTACTTTTAGAAAAAGTCAGTTTCCTGGTCAGGCAGGCAGCTCCTGGTCATCTGGACCTTGGCATTTTGTACATCCAGTGTAAACTCTGTTTTCTAGCCAGACTGGCTTTCTGATTTCCATTTCCCACCACCTTCTTTTCCATCTCAGGGGGCTTTTGTCATGCTTTTCCACTAATTGCATTGTCCTTCCCTAAAGTTTTTAAGGCCTGTTCTACTAGGATTTAGCTTAAAGTGAACTTCTCAACTGCTTTATGTGACACCTACACCCCTACTTGTACCCAAACCAATCTTCCCCTTCCCCAAATGCATCCCCAATTCCTAACACAGTACCCAACACATATATAAATTCAATAAATGAAAGAGTTGTATACTTACCACCATGAAACAAAAATTACCAGAAATGTCTCATACATTTTTTTTTTAAAGAGAATCTACTTAGCAAACCTCTTTCTTGGAAGAGATTAGCATTTCTGATAAAATATTTTATTTTCTGATGGAGATAAATGATATTATGACCTAATGAGAAGTTAACTACTCACCCATTAAGCTGCCTTTCAACTGACCATAATCTTTTACCTTATTTTTTCCCTTATCTTTTACCTATTATTATCTAACTATTCCCTTTTCTTTCTTTTTTTTTTCTTTTAAGGATTTTATTCATTTATTTGACAGAGAGAGAGACAGACAGTGAGAGAAGGAACACAAGCAAGGGGAGTGGGAGAGGGAGAAGCAGGCCTCCCGCTGAGCAGGGAGCCTAATGTGGGGCTTGATCCCAGGACCCTGGGATTATGATCTGAGCCGAAGGCAGATGCTTAATGACTGAGCCACCCAGGAGCCCCTAACTATTCCCTTTTCTTATAAGATGTCCCTTTCAAGAAGGAATTTTGAAAAAGGCCTGCATGAGGCTCTCATCTTACAGCAGGCTATATATAAACTTTGACATGCACAAATAATTGACTTGTAAAAATTTTTTTTTTTTAATTGTTGAAAATAATCCATTAATGTTTACCTGTCTCATGAGGACCCATTCAAGGAAAGCCAGTGCCATGAAAGAATCAAAAACAAAACAAAAACAAAAACAACAAATTTGGTGTTGAAGTTGTGTTTCTCCTTTTTTTTTTAAGATTTTATTTATTTATTTGACAGACAGAGATCACAAGTAGACAGAGCAGCAGAGAGAGAGGAGGCTCCTTGCTGAGCAGGGAGCCTGATGCAGGGTTCGATCCCAGGACCCTGAGACCATGACCTGAGCTGAAGGCAGAGGCTCAACTCACGGATTCACCCAGGCTCCCCTCTCCAATTTTTTTGATGTTGTGATCAACCAGTGAGGTTTTGCTGACACTCAGCAAACTGAGCTCATTTTCAAAGACCTTGTTTATCAAAGTTTTGTGGCCGTCTTAACGATGTTTGTTCTGTTGAATTTGGGAGCAGTCCAAATTAAGGATCTGAATATATGGTTTTGGTCAGGAGTTAACCACTCTTCAGAGTGAGAGTCTGCAGAAGTAGTGTGATATTGGGGGCATCTCTACAGGGCTGTGCAATTGGTTTCTTGTCAGTGTTTTATGTCTGAGGAATTCCTGGATCTTTGAGGAATCACATGACTAATTATAGCTGACCACTGTTTTATATTTGAGAAAGCTCAGGATAGTTTCTGAAGAATCCCATGGTTGGGATTATATTTTGATTGAAAAAATGAAGGTTGGGATGGTTGTGTAATTAAGTCAGAAATATTTTGGCTGTAGGAAGTTATTTTGTGTTTTGCCTGCAGGATTTTGTTTGTGTATGTGTTTATGTCTGTTTTTGCAATTATCTTTAGCTAATTGCATAATGGCTTCAGCAGTTTTTTGTATATTTGCCTGTCTCTGAAAGCAGTTATTTGGAGTCCTTTATTTTGATGGTCAATGAGATTCTTTGACAACCTTATGTTTAGAAGTTAGATCCTCACCTAACCAATTGCACAGAGAACCAGAATAAGAGAATCTAAGTATCTTTAGACTTTCCTTTTCCATATCCACTTTAACAGTGATCAGCTAACCATTGTCTTTTATGGAAAATGCCCCTACTAAAGAACAGATTTGACTTGGCCTCTTTAGCCTTTCTTCCTCTGGCAGTCTTGAAATGAAATATTTACATATGCCACTGTTTTCTCTATGCACCTAAAAATTATTGTTGTTTGAAGTTTATTTTGTTTTCACTTGTATGCCTACTTATTTTTATATTGAAATGAGTTGTTTACAATTCTTTTTTCTCAAATGGAATATAAATTCCTTATGTCAGAGACTTTACTCATCATTTACCCCTGGCACCTAATAGGTGCCCAGTAAATATTTATCAAATAACTAAATCTGCCTTTTTCACAATTGTATCCAATGTTTAGCATAAACCTTACAATATAGTAAGTAACTAGTTTTTGAATGAAAGATCTAAAATGAATTCTAGTACCTACATAAATTTCATCTAGTACCTACATAAATTTGTCTACCTATATAAATGTCTTTGTTGATACAATAACATAAACTAGAGACAATTTTCTATATCACCCTTCTTCACTCTCTTTTCTGATCACAGTCAAACCATCAGCAAACTTTATCTCAGAGTGTTTACTGTAGTTTTCATATCAGCTTCTGGTCCCTTTAGTTTGAAGAATTCTTGAATTACCCTCTTTCCTTTTGGACTTGTCTCTAGATCAGCATTTGTTTCTGTTCACCTGTTTTTGTTTTTGTTTTTTAAGATTTTATTTATTTATTTATTTGTTTATTTATTTATTTGACAGACAGAGATCACAAGTAGTCAGAAAAGCAGGCAGGGAGAGAGGAGGAAGAAGGCACCCTGCTGAGCAGAGAGCCTGATGGGGGGCTCCATCCCAGGACCCTGAGACCAGGGCCTGAGCCAGAGGCAGAGACTTTAACCCACTGAGCCACCCAGGTGCCCCTCACCTATCTGGTTTTACTGCCTTATAAGTTTTCCTGCCAAACCTTAATGTAAGGGAATCCACAGCCTAAGTACTGATACTATTTCTAGAAATTAGGTACTAAGGAATAAAAAAAATAGACTTGGCAACCAGCTCTTGTCTCAAAATCCTAGGAAATTTTCCATGTAATGACAAGATCCTGGCAAAAATCTTACACTTTTTAATGAAAACAGGCTGTTTTAAAAATTCATAATTTTAAAATTCAAGAAGTTTTAATACTTTATGAAAAAGAAGTCTTAATTTGCCATCAAGATAAACTAGCTTTCCTATGCCACAATCACAAAACCAAGTAAGTCTTTATAAAAATGTGCTGCAATGATATTTTTTAGAGTAATAGAAAAAATAACCTTTATTTTAAAGTATGATATCTGAAGTAACTAAAATGTGTGTTTATCAGTTTACAAGCTTGAGGATGTATATTGTCTTACGTATCATTACTTGTTACTTTACTGAAAATCCAGTATACCACATCTAGTATAAAATTAGTGAAGGGGGGGCGCCTGGGTGGCTCAGTGGATTAAGCCGCTGCCTTCGGCTCGGGTCTTGGTCTCAGGGTCCTGAGATCGAGCCCCACGTCAGGCTCTCTGCTCCACAGGGAGCCTGCTTCCTCCTCTCTCTCTGTCTGCCTCTCTGCCTACTTGTGATCTCTGTCTGTCAAATAAATAAATAAAATCTTTAAAAAAAAATTAGTGAAGGGGAGGGATTTTGGGACTGTGACTTCAAGGGCAAACTGTACTACATAATAATATAAGAAAGTTTTTTCATTAAGGGCAGACTTGCAACTCTGGAAAGCCTGTTTTCCTTAGTAAAACATTCATTTTATAATTTTTTTTATAGAATTCACTGTCTCTAAAATTTATTTTTGTTTATAAGAAAAATATAAAAATATATTTGTGATCATTTCTTTGCTTCACATTGTAGCCATATTACTGGATCCAATTTATTCTCCCATTTTTTTCTTAAAATATTTCTACTTCTCCATCAAAACTGGTCTCCTCAAAGTGAACAGGGACATTTGTGCAGCTAAACCTGATAGTAATTTATCATTATACAAATTATTTGATTTCTCAATAACATTGGGAAAGTTTATCATTCCTTAGTCCCTGATAAACTTTCTTCTTTTAACTTTAGGATAGCATTCTTTCTTCTGGTTTTATTCCTATATCCCTTATCTCTCCTCATTCACCTTTTCTGTTTCCATTTCTCTCAAATCTCTAATAATCAAAAATTGCAGAGCTTCTTTTGATCCTCTTTTTCATCTACTTTCTTGCACCTCTCATCTCTTGATGGTCTTGTCCAGTATCATGAGATTAAATGTCCAGATAAGTATTTCCAGACCTCTCTCCCAAGCTTCAGCTTAATTTCTCCATCCAACTGCCTGGGCTCCTACCCTGTTGAAAAACAGATTCACATTTTTCATGCCCCAAACTAAACTCCATTAAATTTCACTGTCTCCAACTTTTCCCAATTCTATTGATGACAATCATGCTTCCTGTTTCTTCTCTGTCTCTCTCTGGCTGATCATGGATTCTTTCCCCCCCAATAACTCACATGTAATTTGTCTTAGCCTTGGAAATAGCCATTCACTGCTGTTCTTCTGGCCCTGGGCTTTGTAATTTCTGGCTCTGATTACTGCAGTGACTTCCTTGCTCCTCTGGATGCCCCCATCCTTCTGCTAAAGTTTAATCTCAAAAAACAATCAGAATCCTTCATGAAAAATGTATGTCAGGTTATGCCACTCCTCTTCACAAAATTCAACTATTTCACTCAGAATAAAAATATAAGTTCTTAAGGTAACTTTAAAACCCTACATAATTTTCTTCCATTGCATCTCTGAATTCATTTCCTTGTACGCTTCCCCTTGTTCTACATTACAGTTAAATTCAACTCATTATTTTCCAGACACAACAAGAATGCTCTCATTTTAGGATTTTTGCATTGCTTGCACAGTAGTTTCTCTTCTGCAGTTTCAGTTACCTGTGGTCAAATGTGGTCTAAAGCCGATGGTCCTCCTTCTGACTTATTGTCAGAAGATCAATAGTAACCTAACACTATGACACAATGCCTATGCTGTTCACCTCATTTCATCTCATCACAGGCATTTTTATCACCTCACAGCATCACAAGAAGAAGGTTGAGTATAATACAATAAGATATTTTGAGAAAGAGACTATGTTCACATAACTTTTATTACAGTATACTTTATAATTGTTCTATTTTATTAGTATTTATTGTTAATCCCCTATTGTAACTAATTTATAAGTTAAACTTTATCACAGATATGTATATATAGGACAAAACATAGTATACATAGGGCTCAGTACTCTTGTGGTTTCAGTTATTCACTGGGTTCTTGGAAATGTCCTTTATGGGTAAGGGGGGACTACTGTATTTTTTACAGTGCTCTCTCCCCAGGTACCCACTATGCTAGTTCTCTCAGCTCCTTCAAATCCTTCTTCAAAAATTACTTTCTCAAATGAAGCCTAGTTTGACAATCTTATTTAAAATTGTATCGTTTTCACTCTTTATAGCTCTTACTTGACTCCATTGTCTGCACCTTCTTCCCCATATCACTTAATATTTTCTAAAAAGCCCCCAAAATTATATATATTTATTGTCTGCCTCCTAACATCAGAATATAAACTCCACAGAAAGTTGTCCTTTTCATTGATTTTGTTGCTGTTATGTTTCAAAAACTAAAAAAAGTTCTCACAATGAGTAAGTACTCCATAAATATTTTTAAATGACTGCATGAATGATGTATTCAAACTTTTCCACAAGAGCCATGTCCCCAAAATGCAGCCAAAACTTTATCTTTGAGTGGGAGGAGAAGTTGTTAAAAAAAAATGGGACCATACTGGTCTTTATGTCCTATGTGTAGTGATATTTAAGATTGAATCAGACCTTTGTGGAAGACGGTAATATATTGACTTTCTTTTATTTATTGACTGACTGAAGCAAAGTAACACCTCAGCATAATGGCCAGAGTTTCCTCGGGAAGTAGCAGACGCCTATTTATATGAAGAGGTCTATCTTGAGAGACATGAATGATAAGGTTTTGGTTCTACTCACTGGACCTGGCAGAGATAAGAACTCAGATGGTAACTAGGTGCTGAGTAGAAGAGTGCTGAAAATCACTTCCATTTTCAGGTAGACAAGTCACTTCCATGAGAAGGTTCATGAGCTTGAAATATAGTCATAAAATGAGAGCAAGTAGGGAACTGACTTTGATCAAAGGAAGGAAAGCTAGGAGCTGGACATAGAACTACCTATTCGTGAAACCCTATAAAGAGTTTGGACCTTTGAAATAGAAGAGTATCACTTCTAGTGGTTAATTGTAAACTTATCTGTAGTGTCATTAAATTTTTAAAATCTTTTAGCCACTGGTAGATTTTGTTAACTCTTGGGTAGCCTAAACTTTTTTTTTCATTATGTAAAATGGAGAAAATAATCTATCCCTACACATGAGCCAAAGAAATATGGGGGAGGGCAGCTGCAGCCTGAGAAAATCCAAATTCAAGACAGTAGAGATATCATGCTGTAGAGGAGGACAAGCAGAACAGAAGTCTACAACCCCATAGTAGGCTATGAATGCAAATTTAAGCCAGGGCAGTTTAGTAGAACATATTAATACTATCTAGAGATTTCTCAAAACATGATTGGAGAAGACAAATGATTCACTAAGTTTTCTATAGAACAATGATAAGTAGATTCAGGTTTTTATGCTCAGGCATTGAAAAGGAATATGGCCAATGGGCTGATGACTTTGGGGAAATTTATATTATATTTAGAATGAAAAACCTTGAAGATGTGTTGAGGCAGGGTATAAACATCAAGTTAAAGTGGTAGAATTGATGACCTGAGAGGACAGTTAATTGTACAATGGGTAAAGAACAACAACAAAAAAAGACTTAATCAAAGAAAATAATAAAAACAAAATAAGTATACTTTTGAGATGGTCCAAAGAAAAATAAAAGATATTATAAATATGAATGTTAGAATGTGGAGAGATGGGATTTAATGTAAATTCGAGCCTGGTAATTTCTATTCTCCCAAAGGAAGGATGTAACCTTAGCAGAATAAAGAAGGGAGACAGGTAATTCTTGGAAAATTAGGAGAACTGCTAATTTTTTTTAAATGAAAAAAATTAAATATACATTCACCCATGAGGATTTAAACTAAAACAAAAAAGCAACTCAATGTACTTTAGTGAAAAATAATCACTTCCTTATCTAATATCCCCAAGTGCTTTGTCATCTACCTATATATAAATACATATGTAAAAACACATATAATAACCATAGTGTATATGAACAGTTATGGAGAATAGTTATGGACACTATAATTATATTCTATCATACCAACTATTTTATGATGTATAGTAGCAAAATGTTTATAAATATATTTACACAAAACAGAAAAATAAGTATGTAAAATTCAGCAAGATGTCACTATCCTCCCAATTTTTTATAACTTATTCCTTTCATTATAAAATTGTGTAAATGAACCAGAGACATCTTAATGTTGATACTACTACCTTTGTAAAGACGGTGGAAGAAAGCAAAGTAAATATACTATAAGCAATCCTTAGAATTCTGGATTATCCCTGGGTGCAGAGAGTGGCTCACAGTTTATTGGTGGTCAATATTGAAGTGAATATTTCTGGACCCCTATGAGCAATTCTGTCTTTTTTATTAGACTTTCTTACATAAAGTTTTGTTTCAAAGGCTGTCTTAAAGGATGACAACAGTAGTATAGAAATAGAGCAATGCAAATGCATAGAAAGTCTGAATATACTTAGCATCTATTAAGGTATTAAGAAGAGCATGTATTGCATGGAGCACTGGGTGTGATACATAAACAATGAATCTTGGAACACTGAAAAAATAAAATAAAGTTTAAAGAAAATAAATAAAAAAGAAATTAATGATGTATGAATACTATCCTTCAAATTAATCTAAAAATATGCCTGTTAATTTTACATTAAATTTTGCTTAACTGTTTTTTATGGATTTAAGTGACTTCTAAATTTCCTTCTTTTTTTCCAAAATTAGTGATTAAGCTCTTATGTTTGGATTGACAACTGATTTAATTATCCCTCAAATAACATCAGGTAGATTTAGCTGAAGAGACTCAGGTGAGGTCTATAGAAAATAAACAATTATTTTGAACTCTGGGTGGTCACATCCATCCTTGCTTTTCCCATTTAATGGTAAATATTTTATTTCTAAATTTTTATAAGAATAGAATTTAACATATAAGCATATAAATTATTTGGACATGACATTTGTAAAATAATTTAAAAAGTAAACAAGCATAAAATGAGTAGTCCATAAATGTTAGCTCCTTATTTTTAATTCATTATTAGGATTTTTAAAAATCAGATTTGGTATAATTGACTTATTATTTTCAAGTTCACATGAATTTCTTTTCTGTTTATCATTTTCATGAATAACTACTCTAATTTTCACTTTCACTGAATCAATTTCATTTAAACATCAATAAAACTTGAATTATAATATTTTAACATTTATATGAATAAATAAATTTTAAAATCACATGCACTCATTCAAAGGACCACAAGAAATATTTTCCCATTGTGCTTTCTGCATTATGCTTAATGTAATGTGTGCCCTGCAGAAATACTTCTTGCGAGCCTGTAGGTCACTGATCTGAGAAATAAATGAGACAGAGGTAGAAGGCAATAAAAAATGATGTGCATTATTTATTATTTATTTTATATCTATTTTTAATATTTTGCAAATATGCACTGATGGGGCAAATCTCTGAGTTTATTTGCAAAAATTAAATGAAAATAATACCAAACACAGATGCTGTATATCTATGATAAATCGAATAATAATTTTTATCCTTCCCTCACTTGGAAAGAGATCAACAGATACTAAAAGAAGCAATTAGAATACTCTCAAATTCTTGGAAGCTGAAAAAAGAATTTGGAATAAGTTCTTTTATATTTTCTTCCTTCAAAGCAAGAGGAGACTTTCTATATACTTTATGTAAGGTAGAAAACATTTGCATATATGTTAAGTCTATTTTATTTTTGTTTTTCTCAAAGCTCTATGTGAGAAAGAGCTTTATTGTTGTTGTTGTTGTAATCATGTCAATTTATTTTTATAGAGTTCAGTTTGTGTTAAGGAGCTTACTAGACTTTAATGCATATGAGAAATGTTATGAGAACTAAGAATTACAATTTTGAACCTGTAGTCAAGAGATGTTCAAAGTTAGGCAAGTGGAATCAGCTTGCAGGCATAATTTGTGATATATTCCAGTTTTTGGAAGATATCAAGATTGCTGCTCAACTGGGAATACAATTAATTAGAAAGCATACTTGAATGATGTAACAATTGAGCTGCTTTGATATGATCCATCTCCTGTGATTAGCCTTCCTATAGTCCTCATGCCCTTTCTTGGTTCTTCTAAGCCTGTTTTCCCACACTGTAATTCTAACCAACCTGTGTCCAGGTCTCTCTCTGTTACTATCTTTGAGGCATCAAAAACTCTTGTTCAGTTGAATGCTTATGGGTATTAAAAAAAAAAAAAAAGGCCAGCTAAAAGTCTCCTAAAAAATGAGAATATTTAATTAAACTCATATTGCAATAAGCTAGAAGGTGGACAGTTCCAGAGTTGGGCAGTGGCTCTCAGCCCTAGAGTGTGTCCTGACCCTTCCTGGGATGGCTGCTGTCTGAGAGTGCCCACCTAAGGGACAACCCTCACATGGAACCTCCCCCACAGCCCCAGCCACCAACATGCTGACACCCATGGTGGAGAGGATTGGGTGGATATAGCTAGACCATTGGCCACCTCACAAACTACCCCTCCAGTCCATTAGTTAATTGAGAAACAACTTCTTCACATGGTTAACCCTCAACTTCTTTTTAAGTTTTATTTATTTAAGTAATCTCTAGACCGTACGTAGGACTCAAACTCACAACCTTGAGGTCAAGATCCTCTCACTCCTCTGACTGAGACAGCCAGGCACCCCCTAACCCTCAACTTCTTAAGAGCAAAGAGTAAAGAATTATCAAGCCATGGTAACTATCTTTCTTGAGCAAATATTCCCTTTAATACCCAAATATATATGGAACAGAAGAATAGCATTAGGTAAAACTGTGGATTGCATAGATCAAAGGGCTGACAATGGTGGACAATACTAAATATCAGTTGTATTCACTTCTATATTCACATTGGTTGATAAAAAGCCATACAAATAGGGATCTGAAATGCTACTCCTTATGATAAGATTGTCACAGAAATTTCAACATAAGCAAGACTAAGTTTTCTCTGGGCCATTATCCCAAGTTTTATCATTTCTCCACACATGCTTGAGGGATTGTTCAAATAAGTAAAGTATTCCTATTTTATCAACCCAGTAAATCAAACCCATAGCCAATCTTTGGATGTTTCTGAGAGGCCAGATAATTATAGGAGTTTATTTATTTTTATAAGATTTTTATTATGTGATAGTTATAAACTATCATTCAGTGAGACAATTCTGCATTACTATTAACTGCTTTGAACACTCCTTTTCAAGAGAATTTGACAAAAAATTGAGAAAGCTTCTTCAGAGTAGATTTTTTGGTTTTAGACCAGACTTCAAACATCCTTTTGTCTGTAAGAGCTCCTCAGCACTTACTGAGTGGATAACTCATTCTAATAATGACTGTACCTGATATAATCAGGTCAATTGGAAAATTGGAAATGACTCAGAGAGTTTAGAACAGTGGAAAAATATGATTTTGAGTGTCCTAATTAATGAGGAGTACAAATTAGATTGGATTCTGTAAGGGGGGGGGAGTGCTGACTGGTTTTATTTATTTATTTGTTTATGTATGTATTCATGTATTTATTTTTATGTGCCTTGAGCAGAAAAATCTTCACTGTTTTTATCAGGGAGTAAATATGTTGCATATGACAAAACTTTAACTGAACTGCCTTTTAAGATTGAAATGGATTTATTGGCTCAAGTGACTGAAGAACCCAAGGTTATAAGACTTCAGCTGACTTCATCCAGGGCTTAACTGATGTCACTGGGATCTGGTTTCTCTCTCTCCCTCTCTTCCACTATTCAGTTTGAATACTCTTTTTAGCTCTCAGAATTCACAAAATGAGTTGTGTAGCTTTGTTGCTATTGTTCTTTTAGGTTGAAATTTAGTGAACAGAGAGTGGGGGGTCTCCTTTCCAGAACCTCCAGCAAAGGTCTCATGTAATTTTGTTGGTAAAGAAGCACATGAGTAATCTGTCTATCCCTATCAAATCAATATGTGAAATGCTCTGATTGTTTGGGATAAGGTCAACTCCAACAGGAACACATGAGATCAGAATGGGGCTAGACTTGACCTTCAAAGAGAAACCTACTAAAGAACAAGAAAAAGAAGACTGAATGGTATGTGACACAAACAGGAGTTATTCCTAGAGTCCATATTTTTATTGTCTCTCTCATACACACAAATGCACATACTTACACATTCTCATGTACATATCTATAGTAACACACACACACACACACACACACACACACATACACACACACACTTCCCATAAATACACCAAAAATGTTCACATCTCTAAAAAGCATTTGTTGACTCCTTAACCTAGACAACTGCCTTATTCCATTCCTGTGTACAACTCCAAATGCCAGAGATTTCAACGGCATGCCATGTAGTCTTTGCAGGCACCTCATTGCATCCAATATGCATGGTAGAAAGAGAATAATTAAATGTGATAAAATTAACTCCATTTTAAATAGGGGGGTAGTCACCAGGTCACAGCCTGTCATGCTGGACAGATAGTAAATTGTTTTGGCTTTTCTGGATCCATAAAGTCTCTAATCCCTTATTCTTCTTAGTTTTACTTTACATTTGAAAAATGTAAATGCCACCATTAGCTGTGAGCAATACACAAACGGGCTCAGGATGGGGGTAGGAGAGAGAGAGAAAGAGGTAGAGAGAGACCTATTGGTTTATGGACATGATCATTGCAGTGCTTGACTGGAATTGTGAGTGGTGTGATGATGGGCTGAAATAATGTTACACTAAGAACTGATTTCTTGAATTCTTAGTCCTGCTACCTCAGCTTTGCCTTCAATGTCAAGCTTCTTATAAAAGACGGCTATAGCAACTCCAGACCTTCAATACTCTTAGATGATATACAATTTGAATAAGCTCATTTCTTTATCCTGCGTTTGCAAATGTTTCATTATATTTCAGTACCTCTGATTGGGTCCTGTTTCTATCCCTAAGCAAATCACTTTGGCCATAGGAATGGAATGTTCTCACTTCTTAGGTCTAAGTTACATGCCTGGAGAAAGGGAAAGAACATTGTCCATATTACATATGGACTGAGGTGGCAGGGTGTGGGGGAGGAGAATTATACCTAATTGGAAAAATGGAGTACTGTTATCAGAATAACAATAAGAATAATAACAAATATTTATATATTGGTTGTTATGGGGCAGGCACTTGTAAAAGCTCTTCATAAGCTTTAACACATTTAATTCTCACAATAAACTTGAGAAATGTTACTATTACTATAATCATTTTACAGCTGAGAAAACTGAAGGTAAAGAGGTTAAGTAAATTGCCTAAGGCCTCACAGCAGATAGAGCCAGAGCTATAATGAACCCAGCCTGGCTGGTTGTGAAGTGTGTCCTTTTATCTGCCCCTACAGAAATCCTGAAATCCCAATATACCTAAAAGGACTTTTAAACACAGGACTTGATGAAATCACAAAATGATCATTTGAGAATGATTGGCCCTATATTTTATTTTGAAAAGTGATACAATTCCACATTAATATAAAATTTAGTAAGAATAGGATGTATTCTAAGTCCATAGTTACCATATCAACACAATTTGGTAAAAGGAAACATTTGTATATGATCACAATTTATTTATCCATAATTAGTTAGTTGACAGAATTTGGATTTTCCAGTTTTGGGCTATTACAAATAAAACTACTATGAACATTCTCATACAAGTATTTGTGTAGACATGATTTCTAATCACTTGCATAAATTCCTAAGAGTAGAAGGGCTGATCATATGGAAGATGTGCATTTAACTTTTTAGGGAAACTGCCAAACTGTTCTACAAGGTGATTGTACCACTTATACATTCTTACTAGCAGTTCTTTCACATCCTCATCAAAACTTGGTATGGTCAGTCTTTCTTATTTTAGTCCTAATGGTATATCATTTATGTTTTTTTTTAAGATTTTATTTATTTATTTGACAGACAGAGATCACAAGTAGGCAGAGAGGCAGGCAGAGAGAAAGGGAGGAAGCAGGCTCCCCGCTGAGCAGAAAGCCCAATGCGGGGCTCGATCCCAGGACCCTGAGATCATGACCTGAGCCAAAGGCAGAGGCTTAACCCACTGAACCACCCAGACACCCCTATCATTTATGTTTTTAATTTAATTTAGTTTATGGAATGATTAATTATATTGAGCATCATTTTATTGCTTATTTATCATTCATTTACCTTCTTTGGTAAACTTTTCATTCCAATATTTTCACATTTATTATTGAGTTGTTTTCTTAATTATTGAGTTTTGAGAATTGGTTATATATTCTAGATACAAGTCTTTTATCACATCCTTACTTTGTAAATATTTTCTCCAATTCTGTAGCTTATCTTTTCACTCTATTTGTTTGTTTTGAAGAGAAGTATTTAATTTTGATGATGTCCACTCAATTATTTTATTTTATGGATTGTTATTTTGGTATTGTATTAAAAAACAAACAAACAAAATAACCAACAAAACAAAACAACTTTGTCTGACCCAGGATCAAAAAGGTTTTCTTCAACATACCTTTAGAAATTTTAGTTTTATATTATGATCAGTTATCCATTTTGATGTTGTATGTAGTATAAGGTGTCAATTTAAGTTCATATTTTTGCAATAGATATACAAATGTTCAAGCACCATTCGTTGAAAAGACATATATGGGGACGCCTGGGTGGCTCAGTGGTTAAGCCTCTGCCTTTGGCTCAGGTCATGATCTTAGGGTTCTGGGATTGAGCCCTGAGTGGGGCTCTCTGATCAGCAGGGAGCCTGCTTCCCCCTCTCTCTCTGCCTGCCTCTCTGCCTACTTGTGATCTCTCTCTCTGTCAAATGAATAAATAAAATCTTTTTTAAAAAAAGACATATATATGCAACTCTGTTTCTGGATTCTTTGTTCATTTTCATTCACCTATTTCTCTATCCTCAGATAAATAACACACTGTCTTGACTACTGCAGTTTTATAATAAGTCTTGAAGTAAGCAGTGTTAATCCACTTTGTTCTCTTTCAAAATGATTTTGCTTATTCTAGGACATTTATATTTCTATACGAATTTTAGAATCAGTTTGTCAATTTTCATAAAAAATATATTTTGGAATTTTGATTGAAATTGTCTTAAATCTATAGAACAATTTGGAAAGAATTTACATCTTAATAATACTGAGGTTTCTTGTTTTTAAATTTTATTTATTTATTTGAGAGAAAGAGAGAGAGCATAAAAGGAGAGAGGTCAGCGGGAGAAGCAGACTCCCTGCTGAGCAGGGAGCCGGATGTGGGACTGGATCCTGGGACTTCAGGATCAGGACCTGAGCTGAAGGCAGTCACTTAACCAACTGAGACACCCAGGCACCCAATACTGAGGTTTCTAAGCAATGAGCAACTGCATCTCCATTTATTTAGGTCTTTCATAATTTTTCTCAACAATGCTTTGTGGTCTTCAGTGTACAACTACTTCACATTCCTTGTCAGTTTTATCACTTAGTATTTCATGTTCTTTGAAGCTACTGAAAATTTTAATTCTTCAGCCTTGATAAATTCATGTATTTATCTTAGTTGTTTTTTTTTTCAAATTTCTTTTCTTATTTCTTTTGCAGATTTCTTTAGATTTATAAATAGACATTCATGTCATCTGCAAATAAAGCCAGATTTAATTCTTCCTTTCCACTATTAACAAATAGTAATTTTTCTTGCCAAATTATGTCAATCAGGGCCCCCAATATAATGTTGAATAGAAGCAGTGTGGACATCCTTATTTTTTTCCTGATTATAGAAGGAAATCATTCAGTGTCTCACCATTAAGTATAATGTTAACTGTAAGTTTTTTATAGATGACTTAACATCAGGTCAAGAAAGTTCTCTTTGATTCCTAGTTTGCTGGGACTCTGAGCAGAAATACATGTTGGATTTTGTCAAAGCTTTTTCTTCATCATTTGAGATGATAATATAGTTTTATTTAGAAGTTTGCTAATATGGTGAATTACATTGAGCATTTTTTTTCTTTTTTTCTTTTCTTTTCTTTTTCTTTTTTTTTTTCAGTTACATCAGCCTCATCTTCCTGGTAATAAATTTTATATAATTTTGATTTATATTTTTAAAAGAATTTTCACACTTATGATCATGTGGAATAATAGACTATAGTTTACTTTTCCTATAATTTTTTTTTGTTTAGCCTCATAGAATGATTCGTCAAATATTCCCATTATTTTAAGTTTCTGAAGCAGTTTTATGGAATTGGTTTTATTTTTTCCTAACAGTTCTGTTGAGCTTTTCAGTAAAGCCATTTGTGCCAAATGTTTGCCAAAAGTTTTTATGTACAAAATTAAAATTCTTGAATGCATATTGTCCTATCTGGATTATTTATTTCTTCTTGAGTGAGCTTTGGCCATATGTGTCTTTCAAGTAATTTGTCTTAATTTTGAAGTCTATTTATTTTCATTTTATTTTTTAAGTTATTGGATGAAGCTGTTCAAAATATATTCTTATTCCTTTTAAGATCTGTAGAACTTATAGTAAGTCATTTCTCTCTACCCTGTTACTGTGTCTTCTTCCTCTTCTTCCTCTTTTCCTCCCCTCCCACTTGGCCTTCCTTCTTCCTCTTCCTCTTCCTCTTCTCTTTGTCCTTCTCCTCCTTCTCCATATTCTTCCTCTTCTTCAGCACTTTCTTCTCCTCTTCCCTTCCTCCTCCTCCTTCTTCCTGACCAGCAAAGAGGTTTATCAATTTTATTGAGCTTAAAGGAATAGCTTTAGATCTTACTGATTTTTCTTTATTGTTTTTGGTTTTCTATACAATTGATTTTCTTCTGATCCTTAATATATTCTTTATTCTTAAGCTTACATTTATTCTCTCTTTCTTTTTTATACCTACGTTTTTAAGGTGGAAGCTGAGGTTATTAATCGGTGCCCTTTTTTTTTTCTAACATCAATATTTAGTGATATAAATTCTCCCCTACGTGTTGCTTTAATCAGATCTCAGAAATATTAACAGATTGTGTTTTTTTCATTCATTTCAAAATACTTTTAATTTTCTTGTTGATTTCTTTTTTCAACCAATGAATTATTCCATTGAATTTCTTTTATTGATTTCTAATTTAATTTATTTGTGGCCAGAAAATATTTATATATAAATTAGATATTTTATAGTTATTTAGACTTGTCTCAGGGCCAAGAATATGATCTATTTTGATAAATACTTCATGTACCTTTGAAAATTATTGGGTTCTTTTGTTATTTGGGCTTTTTTTCTGTTTTATTTTTAGTTGACTTTTCTAAGTTGAGGTTTTTTTTTTTTTTAATAAATGTCAATTGGGTCAAATTGGTTGAGAGTCTTGCTAGATCATCTATATTTGATACTCTACTTCTATCAATTATTAAGAGATGGAATTATGAAATCTCTAACAACAATGTGGATTTATTAATTTCTCCTTCCAGTTCCATCAGTTTTGCCTTATGTATTCTGGAACTCTGATACTAGGAATGAAATGTTTTCAATTGTTATATTTCCCTGATGAGTTGGCTCCTTTATCATTATGAAAAGAGCTTCTTTATTTCTAGAGCTTATTTATTTCTCTTCTTTTCTGCTCTAAAAGTAACATATTTCCTGACTGACATTAACATAACCAGTCTAGCTTTCTTAGTCTATAAGCCTAACATTGTATAAATTTCATATACTCTTCCTTGTAGTTTCATATTTGAAATGCATTTCTTGTGGTTAGCACATAATCTGGTCTTGCTTTTTTTTTTTTTTTTTTAAGATTGTATTTATCCATTTGACACAGAGAGATAGAGAGAGAGAGCAAGCACGTGCACACAAGCAGAGGGAGCAGCAGCCAGAGGGAGAGGGAGAAGCAGGCTCATGGGAGGAGCAGGGAGCACAATGCATGGCTCAAATCCAGGACCCTGTCAGGGAGCCAAAGGCAGACACTCAACCTGCTGAGCCACACAGACGTCCTTGGTCTTGTTTTTTTATATAATCAGACAACTTCTTTTTAATTGGTATGTTTAGACTATTTATATTTAATGTTATTGTTGGATTGGTTAAGTTTAAATTGATCATTTTTCTGTAAATGTATTTGTCCCACCTGGCCCTTGTTTCTTTTTTTTTTTCTTTCTTTTTTATTTTTAACTTCTTTTTAAATTAATTGTATTTTTAATGAATCAATTTTGTTCACTTTTTTGGCTTTTTAGCTGAGTTATTTTGTTATTTCATTGGTTGCAATAAGATTTATAACATATATTTAATTTACTACAGTGTACCTTCAAAGGATTGTACCACTTCACCTATACTATAAGAGCCTTATGATAATATACTTTCATTTCTTCTTCAAAAGCATTGTTAAACTCCTTGCTTTTTTACATTGTAAACTCTACACTACACTTTTAAAATTATTTTTATTTAACTACTAATTATCTTTTAAAGAGATATAAATAATAAGCAAAATCCTCACAGGCATTTACACACATAGTTACAATTCTCAATTCTTAACATTTGTTTGTATAGATCCATATCTCTATCTGTTATAATTGCCTTTTTGCCTTAAGGACTACCATGAACTTTTTTTTTTTTTTAATAGTATGAATCTATAGGTGATGAATTATTCCAGGTTTTGTTTTTTTTTTTTTATGTCTGAGCATGTTTTTATTTCACCTTCATTTTTGAAAGGTAATTTTATTGGGTATAGAATTCTGGGGAGTTAGAATTTTTCTTTTGGTATTTTAAATGTAGTTCTATTTATTGTCTTAATTACATCATTTTCTGTAAGAAATTTGTTAACTCCATTTCCCTGTATATAACATGATGTTTTTCCCTCTGGCTACTTCTAGGATTTTTCTCCTTTTAACTTTTGTTAAGCAATTTAATTGTGATATGACTTTGTAATATTTTATTTTATTTATTTATATTATTAGTGGATGCATCTTAGATATTTCACTTAAACAATTTTTAGGCTTTCTCTGGATGGAAAAAAAATCCAAGAGGCTTTTAAATGTTTCAAAATTTCTAAAGAAATCTGAAAGTAATAACCATTATATTTAACTTCTCAGAATTCAAAAAAATAATTATGAGTCAGGATTTAATTGGAAATGGAGAGGGTTTTTTTTTTTTACAGTGTAATTTGTAGAATGTAAAATGTTTTTTATAGCAGTATAATTAACATACAGCATTATATTAGTTTCAGGTGTACAATATAATTCAACAATATTCTTAATATTTACTATTAAAGTATGGTTGAGATACAATGTTATATTAGTTTCACATGTGCAATGTAACAATTTGATAATTCCATATAATACTCAGTGTTCGCCATGCTAAGTGTGGTCACCATCGGTCACCATAGAACATTATTACTATATTATTTACTATATTTCCTATGCTATGCTTTTCATTTCCATGATTTATTTATTTTACAAATGGGGTTTTAATCCTCTTCATCTATTTCACCCATCATTCCATTTCCCTCCTCTCTGACAACAGTTTGTTCCCTGTATTTGTGAGTCTGTTTCTGTTTTTGTTTTATTTTTTGATTCCACATAGAAGTGAAATAATGTGGTATTTATTTTTCTCTGTCTGACTTATTTCACTTAGCATAATACCCTCTAGGATCCATCCATGTTGTCACAAATGGCAAGATCTTATTTTTATGGCTCTGTAATATTCCATTGTGTATTTGTGTGCATATATATCATATCTTCTTTATCCATTCATCTATCAATGGGCACTTGCATTGTTTCCATATCTTGACTATTATAAATTATGCTGAAACAAACATTGGGGTACAGATATCTTTTAGTGCTCTTCTTCTCTTTGGTTAATTACCTAGTAGTGGAATTACTGGATCACATATATTTCTGTTTTTAAATTTTGAGATACCTTCATGCTGTTTTCCACAGTAGTTGCACTTAATTTATATTCCTACTAATAGTACTTAAGGGTTCCCTTTTCTCCCCATCCTTTTCAACACTTATTTCTTGCCTATTTGGTATTAGCCATTCTAACAGCTGAAAGGTGATATCTCATGGTTTTAATTTGCTTTTCCCTGATGAATGATGTTGATTATCTTTTCATATGTCTATTAGCCCTCTGAATGTCATCTTTGGAAAAATGCCTATTAGAGTCCTTTGTACATTTTTTTATTAATTATTTTATTAACATAAAATGTATTATTTGCCCCAGGGGTACAGGTCTGTGAATCATCAGGCTTACACACTTCACAGCACTTATCATGTCACATACCCTCCCCAATGTATATAATCCAACCTCCCTCTCCACCCTCCCTCCTCCCAACAACCCTTAGTCTCTTTTGTAAGATGATGAGTCTCTTATGGTTTGTCTCCCTCTTGATCCAATCTTGTTTCATTTTTTCCCTCCCTACCCCTCAAACCTCCCTGCCTCTCAAATTCCTCATATCAGGGAGATTGTATAATTGTCTTTCTCTGATTGACTTATTTCACTCAGCATAATACCCTCTAGTTCCATCCACCATGTCATTGCAAATGGCAAGATTTCATTTCTTTTGATGGCTGCATAGTAGGCCATTGTGTATATATATCACATCTTCTTTGTCTATTCATCTGTTGAAGGACATCTAGGTTCTTTCCATAGTTTGGCTATTGTGGACATTACTGCTATAAACATTTGGGTGCACATGCCCCTTTGGATCACTACATTCATATCTTTAAGGTAAATACCCAGTAGTGTGATTGCTGGGTGATAGTGTAGCTCTATTTTCAACTTTTTTTTTTAAGATTTTATTTATTTATTTGACAGACAGAGATCAGAAGTAGGCAGAGAGGTAGGTAGAGAGAGAGGAGGAAGCAGGCCCCACGCAGAGCAAAGAGCCCGATGCGAGGCTTGATTCCAGGACCCTGGGATCATGACCTGAGCCGAAGGCAGAGGCCTTAACCCACTGAGCCACCTAGGCGCCCCTATTTTCAACTTTTTGAGGAAACTTCATGCTGTTTTCCAGAGTGCTTGCACCAGCTTGCATTCCCATCAACAGTATAGGAGGAGTCTCCTTTCTCCTCATCCTCTCAAACATCTGTCATTCCCTGACTTTGTTAATTTTAGCCATTCTGACTGGTGTGAGGTGGTATCTCATGATTTTGATTTGTTTTTCCTTGATGCTGCGTGATGTGGAAAACTTTTCCATGTATCTGTTGGCCATTTGGATGTCTTCTTTGCAGAAATGTATATTCGTGTCCTCTGCCCATTTCTTGATTGGGTTATTTGTTCTTGGGGTGTTGAGTTTGATAAGTTCTTTATAGATATTGGATACTAGCCCTTTATCTGATATATAGTTTACAAATATCTTCTCCCATTCTGTCAGTTGTCTTTTGGTTTTGCTGACTGTTTCCTTTGCTGTGCAAAAGCTTTTGATCTTGATGAAGTTCCAGTAGCTCATTTTTGCCCTGTTTCCCTTGCCTTTGGCGATGTTTCTAGAAAGAAGTTGCTGTGGCTGAGGTCCAAGAGGTTGCTGTCTGTGTTCTCCTCAAGGATTTTGAGGGATTCCTTTCTCACATTGAGGTCTTTCATCCATTTTGAGTCTATTTTTGTGTGTGGTGTAAGGAAATGGTCCAATTTCATTCTTCTGCATGTGGCTGTCCAATTTTCCCAACACCATTTGTTGAAGAGGCTGTCTTTTTTCTATTGGGCATTCTTTTCTGGTTTGTCAAAGATTAGTTGACCATAGAGTTGAGGGTCTATTTCTGGGCTCTCTATTCTGTCCTGTCCATCTATGTGTCTGTTTTTGTGCCAGTACAATATTGTCTTAATGATTATAGCTTTGTAATAGAGCTTGAAGTCTGGAATTGTGATGCCACCAACTTTGGCTTTCTTTTTCAACATTCTTCTGGCTATTCAGGGCCTGTTATAGTTCCATATAAATTTTAGGATTATTTGTTTTATTTATTGGAAAAAAATGGATGGTATTTTGATAGAGATTGCATTAAATGTGTAGATTGCTTTAGGTAGCATAGACATTTTCACAATATTTGTTCTTCCTATCCATAAACATGGAACGTTTTTCTATTTCTTTGTGTCTTCCTCAATTTCTTTCATGAGTATTTTGTAGTCTTCTGAGTATAGATTCTTTGCCTCTTTGGCTAGGTTTATTCCTAGGTATCTTATGGTTTTGGGTGCAATTGTAAATGGGATTAACTCCTTAATTTCTCTTTTTTCTGTCTTGTTTGTTTAAAGAAATGCAACTGATTTCTGTGCATTGATTTTATATCCTGACACTTTACTGAATACCTGTATTAGTTTTAGCAGATTTGGAGTAAAGTCTTTTGGGTTTTCCACATATAGTATCATATCATCTGCAAATAGTGATAGTTTGACTTTTTCTTTGCTGATTTGGATGCCTTTAATTTCTTTTTGTTGTCTGATTGCTGAGGCTAGGACTTCTAGTACTATGTTGAATAGCAGTAGTGATAGTGGACATCCCTGCCATGTTCCTGACCTTAGTGGAAGAGCTCTCAGTTTTCCCCATTGGGAATGATATTTGATGTGGGCTTTTTATAGATGGCTTTGATGATATTGAGGTATGTACCCTCAATCCCTACACTTTGAAGAGTTTTGATCAAGAAAGAATGATGTACTTTGTCCAATGCTTTTTCAGTATCTATTGAGACTATCATGTGGTTCTTGTTCTTTCTTTTATTAATGTTCTGTATCACATTGATTGATTTGTGAATGTTGAACCAACCTTGCAGGCCAGGAATAAATCTCACTGTGCTGTGGTGAATAATCTGTTTAATGTACTGTTGGATCCTATTGGTTAGTATTTTGGTGAGAATTTTCACATCCATGTTCATCAATGATATTGGTCTGTAATTCTCCTTTTTGGTGGGGTCTTTGTCTGGTTTTGGTAATGCTGGCCTCATGAAATGAGTTTGGAAATTTTCCTTCCATTTCTATTTTTTAGAACAGTTTCAGGAAAATAGTTATTAATTCTTCCTTAAATATTTGGTAGAATT
>ML109987.1:0-24558 GCA_003697995.1 Taxidea taxus jeffersonii | reverse complement strand
TGTTTGTTTGTTTTTTGGTTTCTGTTTCATTGATATATGCTCTGATCTTTATTTAATCTCTTCTGCTGCTGGCTTAAGGCTTTATCTGCTATTCTTTCTCCAGCTCCTTTAGGTGTAGGGTTAGGTTTTGTATTTGAGACCTTTCTTGTTTCTTGAGAAAGGTTTGCATCGCTATATATTTTCCTCTCAGGACTGCCTTTGTTGTGTCTGACAGATTTTGAATAGTTGTGTTTTCATTATCATTTGTTTCCATGATTTTTTTTTCAATTCTTCTTTAATTTCATCGTTGACCCATTCATTCTTCATTAGGATGCTCTTTAGCCTCCATGTATTTGGGTTCTTTCCAAATGTCCTCTTATGATTGAGTTCTAGCTTCAGAGCATTATGGTCTGAAAATATGCAGGGAATGATCCCAGTCTTTTGGTACCAGTTGAGACCTGATTTGTGACCCAGAATGTGATCTATTCTGGAGAATGTTCCCTGGACACTAGAGAAGAATGTGTATTCTGTTGCTTTGGGATGGAATGTTCTAAATATATCTGTGATGTCCATCTGGTCCAGTGTGTAATTTGAGTCCTTTATCTCCTTATTGATCTTTTCCTTGGATGATCTGTCCATTTCAGTGAGGAGGGTGTTAAAGTCCCCTACTATTATTGTATTATTGTCTATGTGTTTCTTTGATTTTGTTATTAATGGATTTCTATAGTTGGCTACTCCCATGTTAGGGGTATATATATTTAAAATTGTTAGATCTCCTTGTTGGACAGACCCTTTGAGTGTGATATCTCTTTGAGTGTGTCATCCCTTTGAATGTGATATCCCTTTGAGTCCATCTCTTATTATAGTCTTTGGTTTAAAATCTAATTTATCTGACATAAGGATTGCCACCCCAGCTTTCTTTTGATGTCCATTAATATGGTAAATTGTTTTCTACCCCCTCACTTTAAATCTGGGTGTCTTTGGGTCTAAAATGAGTTTCTTGTAGGCAGCATATCGATGGGTTTTGTTTTTTTATCCATTTTGATACCCTGTGTGTTTTGATTGAGGGCATTTAGCCCATTTACATTCAGGGTAGCTATTGAAAGATATGAATTTAGTGCCATTTTATTGTCCGTATGGTGACTGGTACTGTGTGTTGTCTCTGTTCCTTTTCAGTCTACTACTTTTAGGCTCTTTCTTTGCTTAGAGGACCCCTTTCAATATTTCCTGTAGGGCTGGTTTGGTGTTTGCAAATTCTTTTAACTTTTGTTTGTTCTGAAAGCTTTTTATCTCTCCTTCTATTTTCAGTGATAGCCTAGTTGGATATACTATTCTTAGATGCTTACTTTTCTCATTTGGTACTCTGAATATATCAACCCAGTTCTTTCTGGCCTGCCAGGTCTCTGGGTAAATATGCTGCCAATCTAATAATTCTAGCATTGTATGTTATAGAATTCTTGTTCTGAGCTGCTTTTAGGATTTTCTCTTTGTCACTAAGACTTGTAAGTTTTATTATTAGATGATGGGGGATGGACCTATTTTTATTGATTCTTAGGGGGATTCTCTGTGCCTCCTGGATTTTGATGCTTGGTCCCTTTGCCATGTTAGGGAAATTCTCTACTATAATTTGCTCCAATACACCTTCTGTCCCTCTCTTTCTTTTTCTTCTGGAGTCCCAATTATTCTAATATTGTTTCATCTTATGGTATCACTTATCTCTTGAATTCTCCCTTCATGGTCCAGTAGTTGTTTGTCTCTCTTTTGCTCAGCTTCTTTATTCTCCATCATTTGATCTTCTATATCGCTAATTCTCTCTTCTTCCTCATTTATCCTAGCACTAAGAGCCTCCATTTTTTATTGTACCTCATTAATAGCTTTTTTGATTTTAATTTGATTATATTTTAGTTCTTTTATTTCTACAGAAAGGGATTTTATTTCTCCAGAAAGTGTTTCTCTAATAGCCTCCATGCCTTTTTCAAGCCCAGCTAGCACCTTGAGAATCATCATTCTGAACTCTAGTTCTGACATACTACCAATGTCCGTATTAATTAGGTCCCTAGACATCAGTACTGCTCCTCCTTCTTCTTCTTCTTCTTCTTCTTCTTCTTCTTCTTCTTCTTCCTCTTCTTTTTTTTTTGGTGAGTTTTTCCACCTTGTCATTTTATCCACATAAGAATATATGAACGTGGGGCACCTGGGTGGCTCAGTGGGTTAAGCCTCTGCCTTTGGCTTATTTCATGATCTCCAGTCCTGGGATCGAGCCCTACATCGGGCTCTCTGCTCAGCAGGGAGCCTGCTTCCCCTCTTTATCTCTCTGCCTGGCTCAGTGCCTACTTGTGATCTGTTTGTCAAATAAATAAATAAAATCTTAAAAAAAAAGAATATATGAAGGAGAGACAAAAATATTAAAAGTGTGGCAAAGACCCCAGAAAAATGTATGCCAACCAAATCAGAAGAGATCCAAAACCAGAGGAAGAAGAAAGGGGGAGAAAAGAAATAAAAATAAATAAAATTAAAAAAAAATATATATATATACATATATATACATATATATGTATATATATATTTTTTAAGAACAGAGACACCCAGTTGATTTCTGGTGTATTTTGGTCTCTTAGAAGAAACTACCTCCAAAAAATTTTTTTGGAGAAATATATATATATATATATATATATATACACACACACATACATATGTATGTATGTACATACATATGTATGTATATATATATGAAAGAATAACTTATATACAAAAACTTATATATATACATACATATATATACACAAAAACATATATATATATGCACATATATATATATATACACAAAAAAATAAGGGTAAATACGATTAAGGGGTGGAATATGACTGTAAAGATGAAAAAAAAATTTCTTAAAAAGGAATCGATAAGTTGGTTGGAAAAAGAAAAAAAAAAAAAAGAGGGACTGTGTCAGGCTGGAGACTAGAACAAAGCCATGTGGTAGATTAGGATATATTTTGATCTATTAGAAGAAGTTGGGGGCACCTGGATGGCTCAGTGTGTTAAGCTTCTGCCTTCAGTTCAGGTCATGATCTCAGGGCACGTTGGGCTCTCTGCTTAGTGGGGAGCCTGCTTCCCCGTCTCTCTCTGCCTGCCTCTCTGTGTACTTGTGATCTCTCTCTCTCTCTCTCTCTCTCTCTGTCAAATAAATAAAAAAATCTAAAAAAAAAAAAAAGAAGATGTTGTATCCCAAAATTTTTTAGGAAAAAGAAAAAAACTTATATGTATACAAAGAACAAGGTTAAATACAAAGAAGGGATAAGATATGACTATAACAATGAAGGTTCAAAAATATATTTTTTTAGAAAGGCATTCTTAAGATAAACTAGTTACAAAACACTAAAAGAGGAAAAGTTTAAAACTAGAATAAGAAAAAAAAATAATTAACTTTGCAAGATTAAAGGATCATGGGGAAAAAGTCACAAATTCTCTGTGTTACTTTCCCCTAGCTCTGGAGTTCTGCTGTCTCCTTGATCAGTGAGCTTGGTCTTGGCTGGAAGTTTTTGCTTATCTTCTGTGGGAGAGGTCTGTTGCAGTGATTTTCAAATGTCTTTGCTGGAGGCGGAATTGAACCAACCTTGCCAGGGACTGGGCTAAGTAATGTTTCTTGGAGCTTTTGTTCCCTGAACACTTTCCATAGAGCTTTGGAGGACGGGAATGAAAACGGTAGCCTCCCAATCTCCAGCCAGGAGAAGCTGAGAGCTCGGATCCCCACTCCTCAGTGTGCCCTCAGAGATAAGCAGTCAGTCACTCCTGTCTCCTTGGTCTCTGGCCGCACTCTGAGCTCACCCAGCCTGTGATTGAGCATTTATATCTCTGGTTAATGGCCCCATCTGGAGTCTCCAGACCCAACAGATTCCTGCCAAGCTTCTCCTCCCAGAGCAGGAAGGTGAGTCTCCCTGGATCTGCCACTTGTGGGGTCCCTGCCAAAGAGCAGTGGTCCAACTGTGCCTTGGATCATGGTTTAAGGTAATCCTGATCTGAAAATTCACTCTTTGGCTCCATCTCTGTAGCTGGTTTCCCTGCTCTGATACTTGTGAGTTCTACCACACTCAGACACTCCCAATCTTTCTGTGACCCCATGGGACCTGAGACCTGTACCTTAGTGGAGCAGACTTCTAAAGTTCTGATTTTGTGCTCCACTCCTCCACCGCTTGCCAGGAGACAGCCTCTCCCCCCATGGTCTATCTTCCCGTCGCTTCGGATTCCCTTCTCCTCACGTCCTATCTTTCAGAAAGTGGTCAATTTTCTGTTCCTAGAATTGCTGCTCTTCATCTCTTCTATCTCCTGTTGAGTTTGTAGGTATTCGGAATGGTTTGATACCTATGTAGCTGATCCTGGGATCTTATGTCATTTCAGTTTGCTACTCCTCTGCCATCTTGCCTCTCTCCCCCTTTGTACATTTTTAATTGGATTATTTGTTTTCTTGGTGTTGAGTTGTACAAGTTCTTTATCTTTTTGGGGTATTAACCCTCATAAGATGTATCATTTGCAAATATTTTCTCCCATTCAGTAGGTTGCCTTTTTGTTTGGTTGCTGGTTTCCTTTGCTGTGCAAAAGCTTTTTATTTTGGTGTAGGCTCAAAAATTTAATTTTGCTTTTGTTTCTCTTGCCTCAGGAGACATACCATAAATATGTTGCTAAGACCAATGTCTGAGAGATTACTGCCTGTGTTCTTCTCTAGAATTTTTGTCATTTCAGGTTTCACATTTAGACATTTAATTCATTTTGAGTTTGTTTGTTTGTTTGTTTTGTATGTGATTGAAGTGGTCCAGTTTCATCCTTTTGTATGTAGCTTTCCAGTTTTCCCAACTTCATTATTGAAAAGACTGTTTTTTCCCCTATTGTATATGCTTGCCTCCTTTGTCATAGGTTAATTGACCATATAAGTGTGGGCTTATTTCTGGACTCTTTATTTTGTTCCAACAACTTATATTAGTACCATACCATGCAATACCATACCATACCATGACATACCATATTTTTCTTTAGGCTCTGTGTTAGCTGCATATCTTAGACATGTTTATTTATAGTTTTCATTAAATTGAATATTTTCATGCCATTATTTCTTTATATATTTTCTTCCATTCTCTTTCTTTCTTCTCCTTTAGTTATCAGGGTTACACATATACTAGATTGTTTAAAGTTATGTCACAGTTTACTTATGATCTATTCTTTTTTTAATTAATTCCATTCTCTGTGTGTTTTATTTTTAGTTTCTATTGTTTTGTTTTCAGTTCTTTTCTTCTATAACATATAGTTTGCTATTATCCCTATCTAGTATATTTTCATCTGATACATTATAGTTTTATCTTAAGTGTTCAGTTTGGAACTTTAGAGCTTTTATTACCCAATTGTCTACTTAAAATGGAATACATGAACAGTTACAGTTATCCTTTTAATGCCTTGGTCTACTACTTCCAACATCAGTATCAGTTCTGTATTAGTGTTGATTAATTGGCCAATTTCCCCATTATTGTGTACATTTCCTCCTTTTCTGCATGTCTGTCAAATTTTGATTATAGGACAGACATTGTAAATTTAACTGTTGAATGCTGGATATTTTTGTATTCAGTAAGAGTCCAGTTTAATCCTTTGGGGTCTTTCTTTTAAGATTTGATATGAAAGACCAGACATGTGCTCAGTTATAAGCTAATTATTCTTCACTACTAAGGAAAAACATTTGTTTTTATACCCAGTGCCCTATGAATCTGAACTTTAGCCATCTGGCTAATGAGAACAGGCCCATTTTCTCATTCTGTGAGTTCTAGGCACTGTTTCTTCTAATTTTTTTTTTATTCTTGGCCCCAGGTAGTTTTCTCACACAAGTTCTGATCAGTAACTAAATAACCTAAGAAAATCCACTGAAGCTCTTAAGAGCTGTCTTGCTGTGAAGCTCTTTCTCATCTGATATTTTATTCTATGAATCTTAGCCACCTTTGTCTCCCTAGACTCTAAATTCTATCTTCTCATCCAGAGAATCCCCTGGGTTTTGCCTGAGTTCCCCTTTCCTATGCCACAAACTGAAAAACCTCTTAATAGAGTATGCCAAATCAATCATAAGGTTATCGTATTTGCTCCCCATCTGTCAGGAATTACTCCCTGTTGCCTGATATTCAGTGACTCCTATAGTGGTGCCCCTTTTTTTTATTGTTGTTGTTTCAACAACAATAGTAATTCCTATTACTCCATATGGCCCTCATTTCTTTGTTATTGTATTATAATAATTCAGATGTGACAGTTGACTGTCTAGGGATTTGCTTTATCAGACCTAAAGATACATTATAGGGTTACAACAGATAGAATATCTTGGTTTGTCTGGTCTGCTGCTTCATATACTGCTGACTGCTGAGTTGAATGGACCTTCTTTGATAAAATTTCCTATTCTTCCAGACCCACGCTTGGCTGTGTGGTACACACAAAATTTCTTTTAAATACTAACTGGGATCATGTTTTATAAATGAGATAGTTAAAGCCTTTGTCACAATTAGATTTTCCAGAGTCCAAAAAGAAAACACTCAAGTGAAAAGAATTATCTTTGCAGACTTAAATTCATTACTAAGCATGATGCTCCTGCAGGATACCTTGCTTCTTCAGTTTCTCCTTGCTGATTGTACTTCCCTGCAAGAAATCTCATACAACAAATGAAGTTCTTATTTGACTTCCTCTGTACTACATTAGTAGTATAGTCCTAAAGTTTGATGCACTCTGACTGGATAGCACAGAGGAACCTTTAACAGGACAATCTATGCCTTAAATATCCAAACTTCTTAAGATTGAAGAGTGGGAAGGAGGCTTTATAGTTTGAAGTGTCCTGGTTCAATATGTGTGTAAGTACACCAACTTAGGTCTATATTTCACTGTGTCTTAACCAATGTTACTTAGTTTTCTTGTTTCTTTTTCAGTAGTTCTAAATGTGCTACAGTTGTGTGACCATAAACTTATCACCCAGATCAGGTTATTTTTGAGAGTGAAACAACACTTGTAAACCATTACTGCCCTGGGGGGAAAAAAGCACAAGTTTGCCTTATGCAGAATTTGGTAAACAACAGCCCCTTCCATGAAGCCACTAATTATATTAATACAAAATAGTATCTGTATTCTTGTTTCTAATTAGGTCTGTTTGAATTAAAGGAGGTTTCTTTTACTCTTTAGTCACAAGGGATAAATATTGAAATGATTATGCTAGTAAGCACTGCAGTAGTGCTTACCATCAACAAATCAAAAGGGTTTTATCCAATGCCTCTTGTGCTCTTACATCTCCTTTTTTAGAAAAGAAATAGTCAATGTCTCTGCCTCACTCTTTTTTCCTCTTTCTTTCTTTCATCATGATTATCTTTAGTAAATCATAGAACATGAAAATGAACTGTTCATAAATGGTGTATGGGAAATTGATTAACCATTTTTTAAAAACTTCAAAATAGTCCCTAATATAATTCAAAGAATGAGGGATAAATGTTAATTGGAAAGTCTTAAAAAATATGTTTAAGAAATCAAAAGTGAATATTTAACTAATTTAGAAGTAGGGAATATGAGGAACAATAACAAAAAAATCATATACAAAATGGGGAATGTGGCTCCTCTTTTATTCCTGTAAAACAATACTTCCCCTCAAATGCAGGAAAAGAACTAAGTAAAATGCTGCATATGATATATTGCAATCATGGAAGAGGGATATGTGTTACATATTAAGAGATAGAAAGGAAATATTTCCTCCCTTACAATTTGCTTAGGAGCATTAGTTATAAACATTTTCCTTTCTGGAAAATGTAATAGCTAAACTAAAATAGAGTAACTTAAATAAAATAGTTGCACTGAATATGGCAAAAGAACAGATAATTGTAATACGATCTATGCATTAAAAAAATGCTAACGTTCATGGTCAAAAGGCGTGAACAAATAATAGAGAAAAAATTAATCTAAAAGGCCCATGCACAGCTGAACGAATGTTCTCTATATTTGAAAATTAAAACAAAGAAAATTATTTTTTCAGTCAAATTGGGGTAGATGAACATTCACTTTCATAGAATAATGATAAGGGTATTAATCAGCACAATCTTTCCAAAAAGCAAATTGCCATCATCTGTTAGAGGTATTAAAAAGTGCCCAGAGATTACCTCAAGGAGTTGATGTAAGGATTGTGATATTTTTTTTCTTTTTTCTACACTTGCATATTTTCTAAATGCTATGTCTTTATACTCCAAAGGGAACAGTAAATCTTACACTGAAATCTTACACCAAATGTCACCACCTACTTTTACTAAGACCCCTCAGAAAAATTAAGCAATAGATCTGAAAAATGAACTCTCATTTCTCTTATTGTCTTTACATTATATGTTTATAGGAAAACATACCTAGACATACAAGTGCAAGTAACTATAAAAACATATTATCTATATAGAACTGCTGGGAAATTACTCAACTCTTCTAGATAGGTGAGATTTAGATGAGTTTCTGATTGATGAAGAGCAACTCTATGCTTTTGAAGTGTTGTTTATAAAATTACCTTCCTATGTACGAATTTCTAAGAACAATGAAGCACAACAATGATGCTTGGAGAAAATTGATGACAATACTCAGACACTAATAGCTAAAACTATTTATTCATCGAGGACATGTAATAAGAGATATGTAGCATATGTCTTAGAAGTAACAATAATAAAGCTACAACTTATTAGAATTTATCATATGCTAGGAACTTTGTATACACTAAATCTATTTAAAAAATGGTAAAGGTGGGTGTTAAAATGACAGTTATTTAAAAAAAACCTGAAACTAGGCATTTTTAAAGAAAATTGACTTAAAGTAATTATTAAATGTTAAAGCTAAGATTTTAGAACAGATCCCTTTATTCTGAAGACACTGTTTTGTTTTGTTTTTATTTTCTGTAGGCCCCTAGAGTGTTCAGTGTGAACAAGAGACTTCTTGGTGGTTCTCTGAATCCCAGACCCAGGACACCCCAACCCCACCCAAACTTTACCTATGCACACTTCAACAAGAGTAGCTCCATTTTATCTTACTTACAATGGAGCTCTTGGAAACATTCAGATTGAAAACAATCAAATAAATCAATAAAGAACAATGCATTAGACCAAACTGGTCCTCTTTGTTCTCTTTCCTCTCTCCTTTTCTCCTCCACTGCCGTGCTCTCTTCTTTCCATGCTGCTCCTCCTCTTCACAGTTTTTCACTCCCTCGTAAGGCTCCCTAAAACCAAAACAAATAATTACAAATAGGTATAAAAATGAAGGGACGCCTGGGTGGCTCAGTTGGTTAAGCAGCTGCCTTCGGCTCAGGTCATGATCCCAGCGTCCTGGGATCGAGTCCCACATCCGGCTCCTTGCTCGGCAGGGAGCCTGCTTCTCCCTCTGCCTCTGCCTGCCACTCTGTCTGCCTGTGCTTGCTTGCTCTCTCTCCCTCTCTCTCTGTCAAATAAATAAACAAAATCTTAAAAAAAAATGAAATCAGTAAACATTTACCATGTAGGAGAAATGGAGAAAAATATTTAGTACCAAACCTACTTGTTTCTAAAACCTGGAATTCAGTCAAATTGTCTATCTCCATAGTAGCTTTGCAACAGCTTTTCTGTAAGAAGTTATTTATTTGTCTGGTCTAGTAGCAATGGTTGAAAATTGTAGCTTTATTAAATGTCATTGAGGTCAATGCAAGATTTGTGCGCTGATGGCAAATATGTGTCCTCAAAGTCTTGCCAAAATGACAGTTCTGAGTACAATTAGAGAAGTGTACTGAAACTGCAACAGAATTTAGGGTTCTAACCTATATATTAAAGTAGATGTACTTAAATTCTCTGTGACATTGAACCCAGGTTTTCAATCCTGGGGGTTGAGAATTATCTGTGACACTTTTGAAAAACAAATAAGCATAAGATTTATCCATATTCACTAAATCAGTACCTTCAGGAATTACCTTTGTATCTCTAATTTTTATTTATTTATTTATTTTTACTTTTTTAAATATTTTATTTATCCATTTGAGAGAGAGAGAGAGATAAAGAAAGAGAGAGAGAAACAATGAGCAGGGGAAGAGGCAGACTCGCCATTGAACCAGGAGCCAGAAGTGGGGCTGGATCCCAGGACCCCAGGATCATGACCTGAGCCAAAGGCAGACATTTAAACATTTCAGCCACACAGACACTCCTATTTATTTTTTTTTAAGATTTATTTATTTATTTTAGAGACAGAAAGTGTGTGCGGAGTTGAGGAGCTCAGTGCAGAGCGAGACAGGAAGAGGAGAAGCAGACTTCCTGCTGAGCAGGGAGTACAACCACTTGGGGCTTGATCTCAGGTCCCTGAGCTCATGATCTGAGCCTAAACCAAGAGTCTGATGCTTCACCTACTGAGCCTCCCAGGTGCCCCTGTACTTCTAACTTTTAAAAAATCTACAGGTGGGGCGCCTGGGTGGCTCAGTGGGTTAAAGCCTCTGCCTTTGGTTGGGGTCATGGTCTCAGGGTCCTGCGATCAAGCCCAGCATCAGCTCTCTGCTCAGCGGGGAGCCTGCTTCCTCCTCTCTCTCTCTGCCTGCCTCTCTGCCTGCTTGTGATCTCTCTCTGTAAAATAAATAAAATCTTAAAAAAATTAAAAAAAAAATCTACAGGTAGTAAGATACATAGGATTGAGAGCAATTTAAATATAAAGTCATTGAAAATGGCATACATTTCAAAATTATAATTGCATGTAGCTATGCATCTATACACACATGAAACAAATGTTTACATTCAAGTGCTATAGTTAGTATGTTAATTCCTCAGTCTCCCAGTTAGGGACATTCTACCTTTCACTTTGCTTTTACTGTGTTCTTAATAGCTTAGATTTAATTTTGACCCAAGTTAAATTTAAAATTGACAAGGTCAGTGATAATTATAATGAGATAGATCCTCACTGAGATGTTAATGTATTGAATTGAATTCCCTTTAATATTAATGGGAGCTCAATCGGGAGATGACAGTGATAAGTATGTAATAAGAGTTTTCTTTATAAAATAAAAGCCATTTTTTTAATGTGAAACCCTTCTATTTGCTTGCAATGTAAAAGGAAATACTTCATTTATCATTCCAATTGTTATTTTGAAGAATTAACTAAAATTCTGCAATGGTAAAAAATTGCTTTGTGTATTTAACACTTCCATCATTCTATCACCTTAAAAGTAGTATGAAGCACAGAGTGTTACAGATACAAACTAAAGAGGTGTTAGATGAATGCATATATCTTCATGAACCGCATAGTGAGAATCTGGAAGGAGGGCAGAAGTGCTATTAATTTAATAATTAAATTTACTCTGCTGCAAAATAGAAAACCTATTTTCTATAATCTAAAAATTAGGACTCTACTTTTAGTAATTCAATTTCCAATGAGGGTTGCAGATAATTTTTAGATATCCATTTACTAATTATTAACAGAATATTTGAATCTAGACTTTTCATCTCTATAATATTTCATTACATCCCCACTTGATTGATAACATAAATTACTTTTATATGACATTTTATAATTCAAGAAATGAGTTTCTTTTTGTTGCTACATTTAGTCCCTATGAAAGTTCTGTGAAGTAGGTAGATGGATATCATTAACCCAATTTTGTAGGTGAAGAAATTGACTACACTAAGGGTAAAGGCCAAAGTCTTCAAGTTTAGAAAAGCTAATGTCAAGACCGAAACGAATTGTCTGACGCTAAGTCCATAAAATGAAGGACAAATAGTATAAAAAGAAAGAAATTAAGTGTTAGTTTTTATTGATTTGAAAAAATTCTAAAGGGATATGAATGAATCATAATATAAATTAATTGTGGGATTATATTTGAGGTTTTGTTGACCTAAATTCTTTTTTATGTTTTACAAAATAACTTTAAGCTGGTTAGCAGCAAGTTGACTAAAGATATAAAAGGTTACATAAGTAATCTAATTTGGTAATGATATATTTATTAACTTGTTCCTATCCTCTTCTTATGGCTAGTATTCTTAGACAAACTCTTAAGTACTCAGCACAGTGACTGTTATAGAGAAAGCACTCAAAAGTTTGATATGTAATTTAATTATAGAAATATCAATTGTTATTTGAGGTATGTATGGCCTATAATTAACTATATCTGTGGATGTAAATTGACTACCAATCTCTTAAAACAGAATTTATCACATTTGGTTGACATGCAACATAGTGCATATTAATAGAATTTAGTATTATGTGTCATATACAAGTAAATAGGATTTAAGTATATACTTGACAAAACTTGAACACAGATAAGTTCAAAGAGGTCACTTTGATTCTATTCCAGAATTTATATTTAATGATTACATAGGAAACTTCTTCCTCTCTAATCTCACCCAACCTACCCAAGTAACATTCTCCCTTTCCCATGATGTTTGTCATATCCATTTAGAAATTTTACTTCTTAATAAAGTCTTATTACTTATTTCCTTTATCTTTAATAATTTTAGTCAATATCAAAATGTCTTGCCTGAAGTGCCCTATTATAAATAAGTAAATAGTAAACAAATGAGTAATACTTTCTAAAATTAAAATGAGTGCATTTTATAGAAATTCTACACTTAGAACATTATGCATGTTGATGATTAAAATTTGGTTGAGCTGGGAGTGGGGGTAATAAGTGAGAAAGGGGTCATTTCTAGGTGGAAGTCTACATAAGAAGAGAGAAAATGGGGGCACCTGGGTGGCTCAGTGGGTTAAAGCCTCTGCCTTCAGCTCAGGTCATGATCCCAGGGTCCTGGGATCGAGCCCCACATTGGGCTCTCTGCTCAGCGGGGAGCCTGCTTCCCCTGCCTCTCTCTGCCTGCCTCTCTGCCTACTTGTGATCTCTCTCTGTCAGACAAATAAATAAAATCTTAAAAAAAAAAAAAAGAAGAGGGAAAATGGTAAAGCTAAATAGTAGATAATGCTTAACATTATTCGTATAATGGGCAACACACTTGAACGTAAGCTTTGGTGTAGTTTTTTTTTAAGTGGCATTTATTTCTTTGTAACATAAAGAATTTTAATATACTGCTAAAACTAGAATTTATAATATTGAAGACATGATTTAGACTTCCTATGTAATATATTCAATTATAAAATTCACTATGCTTCTGGGTATAAAATGGAGACTAAAAAAATCCTTATTAAGAAAGTACTCCCAGAAGGTAGAAATGACTACAAAGCAACTTATCACAAGAGAATATATGGATACAGGATTAAACAACACTTCCCAATGTGTGTTTTAAGAAAACAGGGGTAGAGTTGGGATTCTTAGTATTAGCTAGAAGAAAATTACATTATTTCATTCACATATGTGCACTTCAAGCATAATACCAGCTTATATGAATAAATCAGATGTTAAGTAAAAGGAGAAAAACAAAAGAAAAAGTAAAATTCACTCACCAATTCTTTGGTTTTTGAAACCAGTTAACACCTTAGTCATTAGATCCAGTGAAGAAAGTATGTTCCAAATTATAATAATTACATTCACCAAGTATTAAATCATTATGGTGAGCCAGCCCATTGCATAATTAATAGTCCCTCATTTAAGATACACTTTCAAATATTTCAAATGTGTTAATATAAAACTTATATGATTGTCAGTTTTTCAAAGAAACAGACTTATGATTGAAGGTAATGATGGATTTTAGCTACCAAAAACAGTATCTTTTCTTTTGAAGAAATTGTGAAAATTAGTACTATACGTGAATTGTCTGATTGTTAGTCAGTGAAAGTTTTTTTTTTTTAATTTGCCCCTACTGAAACTATGCATCATGTTAACTAATGTTCTATCATTCTCTCCTCTTATATAATTACTGTTAAAAATAAACTGGCATAAGTGTTGTTAAGTACAAACAAAATTACACTAAATCATTTGTGCCCAAGACACAATTAATTGTTCAGGAATAGTGACTGGTTTCTGTTAGGAACCCTAGTATACCTTTCAGTATGCTTAACAAGTACTAGTTCAGTTTGTACATAAGTTTATTTATTCTTTTATAATTAGATTATTTAATTATATAAAACAATAAAAATTGATGCAAAAAAAGACTGACTTTTAACTCTGAAAGTTATGTTGGATTACTTCAAAAGACTTTAAAAAGACAGGTCGCTACTTTAAAAATGTTGCTAAAATATGTATGGATGATATGTTTAAAAAAGAAAAAAGATGAATTTGTAATTTGTAAGGATTTGCTATTCAGATTAGCTTCACAAGTCTCCCTTCACATTAAAAAAAAACAACAACATTGGAATCTGTTGAGATGAAATTATGAGTGAGGTTTATGGAAGAATGACAATCCAGAATCCAAAGCATCAGATACACTCTCAAAGGAAAGGCCAGGAAAACTCTGGTAAACCAATTTTCATTCAGCAGCTTCTCAAGCTTTGGTAAAAAGTCATGTTCAATATCTCAGTCTATGTTAATCAAAACTAATCAACAATACTTATCTTTTACAAGTAACTAGTCTTAACCACTGGAAAAAAGGAATTCAACTATAATTATGTTCCTAAAAAATCACCAGAACACCAAATGAAAAATGAGATTACCAAGACTAAGAAGATGTTATTTGAAGGTCAGTCATAAAGAATGTAGCATCTGAACAAAGTTTCTTTCATGGTTATGGTTGAATGCAAAAAAACACAAACAAACAAACAAACCAAGAGTAACTTAGAGTGGTCTAGAGTGTATATGGTACAATGGGATATTGTCCAAGGAGATAGAGTGCTCAGATGGTAGACACTTATGCAGCACATTGGAATCTGCAGCTATTGTCAAGTTAACCAATGCAATGCTGCCCAGCTTGCCTGCCCTCTCATCCTTTTAACATGTCTAAAGTGTTGTTGTTTTTCTGTTGGTGATCTTTGGTGCTATGCACATTAATTATATCTATTGACTGTAGGGTTACACAATAAAAAGTATGAGGATTTATCTTGAGAAAAAATAGCTCTCATTTATAATTTTTATCACCTTATTTCCTTTTTTCTTCCATCTTTTTTTAACCTAGTTGCAGAGGTTTATGTTATAATACATGCACATAGCGTATAATCATCATTCAACTAAATAATGGCTCACTGCTGAGAATGTGTGTGTGTAACATATAGGTTCCTTTTATTACCACTTGTTTTTCTCTCCTAATGCAGCCAGTGCCTAACTTAACACCTCTATTATACTTTCTTTTGTTTATATCTATGTATTAAATGTGTTTGTATGTGTATTAATGAAATTAGGCTAAATTTCTATAACAACAACAGCAACCACAAACAAAACCAGATGCCTCAAACAATAGGAATTTATTTTTCTCTCCCATGTTGAATGAAGTCCAGGTGGTTGTTCTAGATCTGAGTTTCAGGTTTTCAAATAGATATTTAGGGAACTGGGTTTCTTCCATCTTCTTTCTGTGCCATCCTCTACAGGGATTTCCTTTTTTTTTTTTTTTTTAACTTTAAGGAGATTAAGGCATTGTAGCTGATAGGAAAAAGGAAGAGAATATGGAAGTTGGTCCTCTGCTCATGGACCCCAGTCCAGAGATGGCACGTGGGAAGTCACTCACAATCCATTGGCAAGAGTGGATTGGCAATAACTCACAATTCACTGGTATTTTTATCTAATGGTCTATAATGTTAAAGTTTTATTTGAAAATTCCTTTTCTTCTCATATTTTTTTTCTCCTAACTTTTCCTTTAGCATTTATGTCTTCTAATGCCCTTGGAGTCCTTCCCAATAGTATTAGAAGGAATTCATGTTTATGTTTTCCCTAAAGTGAGTCAGTTTTTGAAAAACATATACTAAGAAATATTTCTTTTTTCAATTGATTTTTGGAGCCAGCTTTATTGTATCAAGTTTTTTTCATATTAATGGATCTGCTTTGAGCTATTTTTTTTAAATTATAACAATGGCTTTGTAATATGTCTTAATATCTTCTAAGATAAGCTATCTTATCCTCAAGGTTCATGGCTATTTACAGATATTTTTCATATAGATTTTGGAGTATATTTATTAAATTTTTCAAAATAACAAAATATTATAGAATATTTGTTGACTATATTTTACTATTTTTTGTTTTTTTACTGTTGATGTAAGCAAATATGGTTAATTACTTTTTTTATTTTTTTAAGACTTTATTTATTTATTTGACAGACAGAGATCACAAGTAGGCAGAGCAGCAGGCAGAGAGAGAGGGGGAAGCAGGCTCCCTGCTGAGCAAGGAGCCCAATGCAGGGCTCGATCCCAGGACCCTGAGATCATGACCTGAGCTGAAGGCATAGGCTTTAAGCCACTGAGCCACCCAGGTACCCCCAAATATGGTTAATTCCTATTAACTTATCATGTACCAATAAAATTATCAAACTCTTATTTGCTTAAGTAATTTGGTGACTCAATTGTTTTTTTTTCCCCTTAGGAAGTTACAGCAGTGGCAAAAAACTGCAACTTACTTCTTCCCTTCCAAATGTTATGTCTGTGCTTGTAATTTCTTTTTCTTTTCTTATTGTATTAGCCAGGTTGTCTAGTATTATGTAAATTGTGATAAGCTTGGGCATTGTTATATTTTTCCCATACATAAAAAAGAGTATACCAAGTATTTACTTACATAATATTTTTCTGTAGATTTTGGTATAAAGTTTTTACCTTCTATTCTTAGTTTTCTAAACATTTCTTCCATAAATTAGTAAAACTTTTATTATATATTAGATATTCACATAAATAAATGTACTTAAAAGATCATCTGCATCATTAGTTAAAATTGAATTATTTTCCTCTTTATGCATGAAAGTAGGACTATCCTTGTATTCTGACAATAAGCCAAATCCAATCATGATGCACACTTATTAATTACATATTGGATTTTTCAGCCATAGTTTTATTCATTTCTGCTTCTACACTGATGAGTCTATAATTAACTTTTCTTATATTATTGTTACAGAGTTTTGAATTCAATATTCTATTACCTTTATAAAAGAGTAAGGTATAGGTGAAGAGACAATGAAATAATTAACATGGAAAACCAATTTATTTTATTACAAGTTGACTCAAAATAGATTAAAGACATGAATGTGAGAACTAAGATTGTAAGAAATTTTCTTGACATTGGCCTTGGGAAAGATTTTTTGAATTTGAAAGCAAAAGCAAAGTCAACCAAAACAAAAATAAGCCAGTGGGACTGGAGGAAATATTAGCAAAGCACATATTTGATAAGGGATTAATATCCAAAATGAATAAAAATCTTATAACTCAATAGCAAAAAATGCAAACATCTCAATTTAAAATAGGAAAAGGACCTGAGTTAACATTTTTCCAAATAAGATATTCAAATGGCCAATAGGTCTCTGAAAAGATGTTTAACATCCCTAATCATCAAGGAAATGCAAATCAAAACCAGAATGAGATGTCACCTCACACATGTTAGGACATCTATTATCAAAAAGATAAGAGATAAATGTTGAGAATACAGAGAAGAGGAAAGCCTTGTACATAGTGGTGAGAATGAAACTGTTACAGTCACCATGGAAAACAATATGGAGGACTCTGAAAAAACTTAAAAATAGAACTACCACCGTGTTTTTGCAGGTTGACATATAGGATGTGCTCTGTGGCTACAAATGGTCTCAGGCAGGCTCCCTGGTGAGGTTGGCCTAGTGGCTATGCTCAGCAATTGGGCCAGACTGCAAACTTTCTTTCCTGCTTGGCCAGGACTATAGAATGGGCTCCAAGGCTTGTAAGACTGCTTGGCTAGAAACCTAAACCAGGCAGACCTGCTGAATGAGCCTCCTGGCTTGCTGGGGCTACCATCCTGGCTCTGCAGATGGACAGATGTGCTGACTGTGAGCTCTTCTTGAGCACTGTTGCCTGCAACAATGCAGTATACAGAGATCACTAAATGCTGATTTTCTAACTATCCCTACTGGTCTGGCCTTCAGATTCCCCCAGTGTTTCCTGTGAGGCCAAGACCCAAGTGGGTCCCCTGGAAAGTGTCCTGCAGTGCTGGGAAAGCTGGATGTCTACCTTGGGCTCTGTTTTCCCACTGGAGAAACTGTAGGCATCTTGGTGTGGTGTGGAGCCCTCTTGGTGTGGTGTTGTGCTGGCCTGAAGAGTGGAGCCAGGCAGTCTAAATGAAAGTAGTCCTCTTACTTTTCTCTGTGATCCTTCTTGGTCTCTGTGGGAGTGGTGGGGTTGGAGGGCTTCAGCCTCATCTTCAGCTTCTGGGATTTGTACAATGACATCTTGCCTGTGGATAGTTGCTAGTTAGTCTCCTTGTAAGGGGCACTGATAACGAGAATACAATATTTTGGTACCTTGATGACATCACCAATTTGTTTTTTAACAGTTTATGAAGTTGTAATTCATATGACATATAATTCATCTATTAAAATTATAAAATTTAGGGGGCCTGGGTGGCTTAGTGGGTTAAAGCCTCTGACTTCGGCTCAGGTCATGATCCCAGGGTCCTGGGATCGAGCCCCACATCAGGCTCTCTGCTCAGCGGGGAGCCTGCTTCCTCTTCTATCTCTCTGCTTGCCTCTCTGCTTACTTGTGATCTCTGTCTGTCAAATAAATAAATAAAATCTTTAAAAAAATAAAAAAATATATAAAATTTAATGGGTTTTAGTATAGTTATCACAATTAAGCACATCATCACAATTAACTTTGGAATATTTTTATTACCTCAGAAACAACAACAACAACAAAAAACCCATACACTTTAATACATTCCCATTAATTTCCTCTCCCTCATCGAAGCCAGCTCCTAGTAACCACTAAACTCCATAGATCAATATGATGGACCAATAGATCATGATCTATTGATCATAGATCATATTTATGTCTCCATAGATCATATTCTGGGCATTTATTATAAATGAAATCATACAATATATGGTGTTTTGTGACTGACTTCCTTAACTTAGCATGTTTTCAAGGTTCATCTGTATTATCATACTTTGTTCATTTGTATTACTGAATAATATTCCTTCTTAAGGATATACAATTTTATTCATCCATTCATCATTTGTTGGTTATTTGAATTGTTTCTATTTTTTTGGCCAGTATGAATAATGCTACTATAAACATTTCTTGTACATGTTTCTGTGTGGGCACATTTTTATTTCTCTTGAATAAAACCCTAGGAATCTAAGGTGCCTAGGTGGCTCAGTCACTTAAACAACTGACTTGATTTCAGTTTAGGTTATAATCTCAGGGTTGTGAGATCGAGCCCTGTGTCAGGCTCTATGCTGGGCATGGAGCCTGCCTAAGATTCTCCTTCTCCATCTTTCTCTTCTCTTCTCCCTCTACTCTCTGTCTCCCTCACACACACACACACACAAAAAAAAACAAAACAAAAACAAAACAAAACCAACCCACAGAAAACAACCCCAAAAAAACCACCTAGGAGTCAAGTTAGTGTGTTATATAGGAACTATGTTTAGCCTTTTGAGAAACTGTAAGACTGCTTTCTAAAGTGGTTGTACAACTTTATATCCCCACTAAAAGTATATGATTACTGATTTCTTCATATACTGGCTAATATTATTATCTAACTATATAATTAAAACTACATGAATAGATGTGAAGTGGTATTGCATTGTGGTTTGATTTACATTTCCATGATGGCTAATGATGTTAAACATCTTTTCATGTGCTTATTGGACATTTACATCTCTTCTTTGAAGAAGTATCTATTCAAATCCTTAACCACTTTCTAATTGTATAATTTATTTTGAAATTGGCTTCTTATATAAGTAAGTAATTTTGATAAAACTAACCATCATTTCCTCCTCAGTATATATGATACTTGGTCATGGTAGATAATACTTCTAATATAATTTTTAACTTTATTTACTAATATTTTAAATAAAAATATAAAAATAACAATTCAGTAGTGAGACTATATTTTTAAGCTATAAATGCCAAATTTTAATGTCAGGGCTTTGCTAGGATCATAAAATGAATTTGATAGATTCTTATTTCTTTCAATGCATGGTATTATTGAGAATTTTTGCTTGAGTAAACTCTATATTAAATCAATCTCTCTACAGAATATTTGCTAGAAATAACTGGAGTATTTGGGGAACAGTAGGGAGAGTTGAGGTGCATCTGAGGCAGCCAAGAAGTCTACTGGTCTCTGAGAAAATTGAGAAGATTTTGAGTTGCACTTACTTCTTAACTTCAACCATCAAAACCAGCTGGGCAAGCAGCTCTAGGAGATAAGACTTCACTTTGGAGACTTGTGGAAGCAGATGAATTGCAGTCAAGAGCCCCACCACCTCCCAAGATTCACAAGGGTGCATAATAAGGATGGTAGCATCCTAAGGAGAGAAGCATGAGGAAGGGAAAAGGTGTCTGAAGCACCTTGAAGGGCTGAACATTGTAGCCAAGGGAAATTAAAGAATCCTTTAACAGACTTACTAAAAGCTCCTCCAACTCCTAGTGGACATTTAGTCATTTTATTCTTTCCCTGGACCTGGCAGATAGCAGTTGTGCTATAAAGCAGATCAGAAATAGACAAAGGAGTTGCATTTCCCTGAGTTGTAGTGTGAGGTAAAATTTGTAGCCCTACTAAGACTATGCTCTGCAAACTTAGAAGAGTGGATGTCTGTGCAACAGTAATTATGACTGTTACTATTCTCATGAGTGTTCCCCTCATTTTTATTTAACTGTAGGCCTTTAGTTTTCAGTGGCCAAAAAGGAATGAGAAACAATTAGCTTCACATTAAAGATGATATTTTTTTACAGTAGCAGTTTAATGTAAAAACTTTAATGGGCAAACAAATCATGTAAGTTTCTCCATAAAATGCCAATTATGCTTCAGAGCCCGAGAACCTGAATTTTACCAAGTTTCCAGTCTATGCTGATACTGCTGGTCTATTGAGTACACTTTGAGTACTGATGCTTTAGAGCAGGTGATTCTCACTAAATGATACTAACCAAATCAACTGAGGAACTATTTTTTTTTTTAAGATTTTATTTATTTATTTGTTAGGGAGAGAGAGCGAACGAGCACAGGCAGACAGGGGCAGAGGAAGAAGCAGGCTCCCCTCCAAGCAAGGAGCTGATCCCAGGACGTCGGGATCATGACCTGAGCCGAAGGCAGCTGCCCAACCAACTGAGCCACCCAGGCGTTTTTAAAAGCAGAGAGCTAATCTCATTTTCTCTCCATTCCTCACTTTTCCAAATAGAGTGGAGGGCTTATCAGTGATGTCAGAGATGATGACCTGGTCATATTTATTTTGAAGAAAATAAAAATAGGTAAAAATGTCTAAATAGTTCTAATATGATGTATCTTCACTGGGGGGGTTAGGACAATTCCTTGGTAATTATAAGAGTTAATCCTCAAAATCTAGATGTGAACCTATAATTAATTAAATTCAAAATGGTTTTACTAAATTTGGGACAAATATAGGGTAATTCTGATTTTGATACAATGAGAAATTGGAGATAGGCTCCCTGGAAAATAGAGAAAAGCCCCAAATCATGAAGCTAAATGTCATATTGCATTAAACACAAGAAATGCATGAGTTTTGCTAATATTCCATGGTTTATGTGATTCTAATTGTAACCACTGTGGGTGCATTAATGAGTTTAGCCTCATATACATTACAATGACATTCAAAGACAAATTAGATTATTCACTCATAACTTTATTTAGGAAGAAACTTATTCCCATTAGAAACAACTTCTCATTTTTTCTCTGTGGAGGAACAGTGCAGTTCCTAGGAGAAATCACTTGGTCAATGCCAGCAGTCTGGTTCAATTTTCTACTATCCAGGGATCCTGAGATTCAAACATCTGTGAAATTTCCAATGGCTTCTTCATGCCAGTGGAAAGTAAAAAATTTCTTGCTTTGATGGTGTTTCCAGATGTTCTTAATGCTGCACATATGGCAAGGGCCATTCTTTCCTAATAAGCTGAGGTTTCCAAAGAATCACACTAGGCAACTGAAATGCAACAGACCCTGAAATCTATCCATAGATTGGCTTTATCTGTAAAGCATTTATATTTTTCACAACCAATATAATGATCCCAAAACCTATATGTAAGGTCTTACACAGTCATAATGATGAAACAATTTGTAAAATCCCCGTGGTTTCTGGCAAAGGGAAGGAGCTTAATTACTAAAAAGAAACTTAAGTTTACTAGAATTTCCCTTTTAAATTATATGTTTTTTCTATCGTTACAGACTTTGAAGTTTAACTATTGGGAGAAAGATATTTCTTGGGCATATCGCTGGAAAAGTGAAACTGCCTTTGATTTGTTACTCTCCTTTTATGTCCTTATCTCTGTCCTCAACTGTTCTACCCAGCTAATTCTTTTTAGTTACATTTTAGTAAAAGTAAGTTAAACTGTTTGGTAGAAAACTTCTCCAATTCTATAACAAATTGTTCAGTTGAGGAGGCAGATACAAGTTACCTGAGCTATTGAAATAGTCTCTTAAACTCATTAGATCAGTGTTTTTTAAAATAATGGTCCTGACCAGCAGTGGAACCAACAACATCACCTGGAAACTTGTTAAAAATGCAAATTCTCTGGCACCACCACAGATCTCCTGAATTAGAAATTCAGGTGGGACCCAGCATGCTGTATTTTAACAAGGCTTCCAAGTGTTTCTGAGCAAGGTAAAGTCTGGAAATCACTGGATTAGACTCTATCAGTGCTGGAATAGAAATCTGAACAATTGTGGTGGGACAGTAAGGGAGAAGTTAGCTACAACTAAGAAGATCAAGGATGCTTTCACAGTGAATGTGGAATTTAAATTTTAAAATGACACCTTTAATAAGTTGAGAAAGATTTTACTGAAGAGTATTAAGACTGAAAAGAACATTAAGTTCTCACAGAAATGCATTGTCTATTTGGGGGATGTGGAGAAAATCTGTGTGGTTAATTAATAGGGCTACTTAGGGAACAATGATAAGAGAGGATGGAGAGAGTGGTCTGGCTCACTTTGTGAAAACTTTTCTATGGATTTTGTCCTCTCAGGAAAAAGCAACCATCAGAGGTTGCTGAACACAAGAAAGACATCATCACATTTGCTTTCTAGGGATGGAAGCTCAGCAGTAGGGTGGTAGAGTGAGAAAGATACCAAGTAATCAGTTATTTTCATATTAAGATGAGAAATGATGAGGTTTGAAATTATAATTAGGGAAATCAGGGGCTGGCTTTAGCAGTTTTTCAAGGTAGCATTGTGATCAGTTAAAGTATTAGAAGATTCCCTTCTAGTAAATGTGTAGAAGGTAGCAAACATCATTACTCCATCTTAACAACTCTCTTTGCATCTGGGAGTTATTTTATTTCTGATGATAACATCCACATATCTGTTCCCTTGATCTTTTTGTTTGTTTGTTTGTGTTGTATAGATACGTATAAAAATATGACTTATCTTTCTCTTAAATAGAGTACAGTACAGCTGAGAAAGGAATATACATATGGACACAAATGCATGATCTTCTGTCAAAAAAAAAAAAAATCCAGAGTAATTTGTCTGGAATGAAAAACTCGGCTGACCATCCAGTGACTATAATTATAACCTGGTCCTACTGAAGGCAGGTGACATTTCCATCATTCACGCTCCTCTACTTATTTTATCTTGGGCCTTGAGGGCTGTTTTGTGACAGTCTCTACTGTACTGCAAACCCAGGTGTTTGTCGGATTTACCAGTGTATTCCCAGTATTAACACAGTGCCTCAGGAAATTTATACTTGATAAATTAATGACTAATAAATTATTAGCTAAGAAAAGCAAACCATTTGTCAGCCATGGACATGTATACTTACCCGAAACAGGCAATTTCTTATATAAAACAATACTATAGTGTCTCTTTATTTTCACATCATTTCTCATATTTATCACAGGATTAGAAGTATTAGGAGATACATAAAAAATTAGTCTGGTTTAGTTTTCACTATGTCAGATATATTACATGGCATATACTAAGGTTCTCATTTAACCTATATCACAATCCTGCAAATATTAACCGCTTCATTTTTAAATAAGAAAAATATACATCCTAAATTTCAATGAACTGGTTCAAAAGGCTATTTGTTTTCTGAACTACTCCATTATCCTGATTCCTCTTTTACCATAACTGACACTAAAATACATTTCATCATTTCTGTGAATTGCTGATTTTGCCTTTCTGATTATTTTTTAAGTATAGTTGACACATAAACTTACATTGGTTTCACAATATAGTGATTCAACAAGTGTCTACATTATGCTATGCTCACAAGTGTAGATACCATTTGTGCCTATCCATCACTGATATAATATAATTTACTATATTTCTTATGCTGTCCCTATCATTCCCGTGACTTATTTATTCTAAAACTGGAAGCCTGTATCTCCAGCTCTCCACCCATTTTGCCCAACCCCCACACCAATGGAATCTATAGTATTTGTATTTCTCAGTCTGACTTATTTCACTTACATAATATTCTCTAGATCCATCCATGTAATTTCAAGTGGCAAGTTTTTTGTTTTTTTGTTTTTTTACATATGATGTTCTACAAGTGCAGCTATAGAAAAGTGCTTGTCAGTTGAAATAAAAACCACATTTGATAGAAGGGGGGC
>ML109986.1:35403-86859 GCA_003697995.1 Taxidea taxus jeffersonii | reverse complement strand
CACATTCCATTTTAATCACAGACACTTTCTCCTTCATTAACATGTATAATAGTATAGTTTAAATCAACAGATCCAGGCGTAACGTTGTTCTAGAGACCCGGGAAATGACCAAAGTAGTTTTGAATGAGGATATGGCTCCTTGTGGAAGAATGAGTTCAAAAATCTCAATAAGCAGACTTAGTAACTCCTATGAAGGGAAGGGTCCTGTTAACTCATTGGTGTTTCCTTAACGCCTAACTTAATGCTTGGCAAATAGTGGGGGATCAATGTATCTGTGGCAAATACCACACAGTACACTTTATTTGCCAGGGAAACAGAAACAGACTGGAAAGTCTTCCATATAGGATGCTGGTCCAAATTCCCTGTAGAAATGATGACTTCCTGAGGGTAAGCTGTTAGGTCCTAGAAAGCAAGGCACATGTCTTATACATTTGGCGTCTTTGGCACTTAGAATCTTTGGAGCATGTCTGCATCTTTTGGCATTTAGTGCTTGGCACATGGAGCTACTCAAATGCTTACAGAATTAATCTATGAGTAACTGTTCCAGATGAAATGAAAGTGTAGTGTGACATTCTTTTCTCTTGATGTCCAGGCTATTTTTGCTTTTATTCAAGGGTGTGAGCCAGAGAAAACATATATTATCTTTTTAAAAAAATGCTGTTTATTTATTTGAGAGAGACAGAGATAGGGAGAGGGAGAGCAGGAGTGGGAAGGAGATGGAGAAGTAGACTCCCTGCACAGCAGGGAGCCCAATGCGGTGCTCAATCCCGGGACCCTGGGATCATGACCTGAGCTGAAGGCAGCCACTTAACCGACTGAGCCCCCAGATGCCCCGAGATAATATATATTTTCTTTCTCACTCTCCTTTTTATTTTTCTGTTCCCTTTTATTCTTTGATACTACTACTGTGTGTGACTTACTTAGAAAGGAAATTTTGTGCCTAAAAGCATCCAACAAAAAAAACCCCAAATTCAAAGGTGTTTTGACCTTTTAATTATATCACCTAGGATACGTGTTGTGATGGTTGTAAGATGCCACAAAACTTGAAGTCAAGAGGGCCAATTAAAGCAGAATAAATTGAATGAAATGGAATAAAAAGAAACCTGGATTTTCCCCAGTAGTTCTTACTCTTCACTTCCTGAGGCTTTATGTTTAGAAAACAGATAAAGTATATTTGCCCCCATTTCAGAGCTCTGACTTAGAGAGGTCACACTGATTTGATCAAAGCGATTGGTTGATTAAGGTGAAGGGAGATTGAACTGATCTCCAGCGTCTGTCTCTTTACTGTGCCTCAATGTCTGAGATCAAAAATAAAGATAATAAATATTTCACTGGGTGCTCTCGTGAGAAACAAAAGACAAACCAGAGCCAAGATTCTGGTCACAAGTTCACTGCCCAGGCCAAAAAGTCCATCTCTTTCTTCCAAAGTGTAGATGTAATGGCCAGTCATACGACATCTTTAGTCCTAAAAATTGGTTGTCCTCACTCTTTCCAGGTAATGACCCATGACAGAATCAAGGTCACTCTCGTATGATTGCTCACAGCTGTGGTCTACACAGCTTGGATAATACCAGCTCAACAGGTTTTAAAGTCCAGAGAATGAGTACCTTTTGCAGCCAAATGACAAATCTGTCAGAGTGAGCTCTTTTTTTCTTCTCCATACATTACCCTGAGCAACATCTGGCCCATTGGAAATGTGGGTCCCTACAGGAGCCGGGAAGCCAAAAGAAGACTCACCTGGTGTTGAATGCTTGTTCCAAAGAGTCAAGAGAGAATGTGAATGCTTACCTGTATTGATTTGGCCGTTATCCCCAAGGGTTGAATTTATTAATAACGTTAGGGTCAGTGGCTTTAAAAGCAATTCTCTGTGAAGTCTATTTGTAGTATCCCAAAGATGGCACTTGGAAAGAAACAAGAAATTCCAATCGAAATTAAGGTATCACTGGTACCTAGATACTAATATTATAGCTATATAGGTTATAGATACAGATCAAGTCGCTAAACTTTTAATCATTTTAGTTTTTCTCCTGGACTATTATTTTTTAGTGTCTCCATTTTAGTGCCTCCAAAGTTATTTTTTTGGTTCTGCCTATTTATCAAGACGTGTTTGTCTCTTATTTTTCTTATTTTTTATTTAAAATTTATTTACCAAAGGAGATTTATGCTCATGGTTTTTAAGCAAATATTGCTAAAAGGAACACAAAGCCACTACTCCCCTATCCTATCACTCTCCTCCCCCCCACCCCAACATCATTCATATTCCCACAAATCTTCAACTTTCAACTCTCTTAGCTTTCAACTTTCTTCCAACACACCTGCAATCATCAAAGGTTCTAATAATGTCTGCCAATGGTGCCAATGTCCAGCAAACACAACACCTAGTCTACGCTTTGGACATAAGCTAGTCCAACTGTATACTCAGGCTGCTATGAATATTCTGGGCTCCTGTATGTTTCCACAGAAACTTCAAGTGGGGGAAAAATATGTTTCATTTCTCTTGTGCTGATGTATGTTGTCTGGATGGCAGCCACCGGACCCACCAAAACATATAGCTTGGAACTCAGCCTTCTGATCATTTCAAGGTTGGAGCTTATTCACTCCAACAGAGAGACATGAAGAAACAGAAGAGGGAGAGAAGCCCTAGACTCTGCTACCAGCCTTCTGTTGGATCCTAAAAGCCATGATCATACCAGGGGAGAGGGGATGTTCCCCCAGTCATGCAGCATAAAGTCCCAGAATCCAAACCAGACATTCAGCACTGCTAGATTTCTTTGTGCTGCCTCAGGTTGTAAAGGACAAGGGAGACTCCCCCTAACCCTGCCATACACACACGCACACACACACCTATCTGTATCACTATTATTTATAGACATTTACCGAAAAAAGGTTGATTCAGATGGTCCTGTGTGTGTGCTGTCTATTCACACAAATCTAATTGCTCACCTTATTCCTTAAAGCAGTGTTACCTAGCACTCTAAATGATCCACGAGCTTTTTATATCTTTCACTCTCCCAATATTATAGCCCTTTATGAGCCCTAGAATTTCAGAATGAAGACAATCTGAGCGAAAGCCATTGCGCTTTACACAAAATATCTTACTCCCCTACTCTGATTTTAAATCTAATTAACTCATCTGCCCTTACTCTCTGTCATAGTGTAATGTTCATGTTGTTGATGAGAATAATGCTGAGTCAAGTGGATGCTCTCATTCTTTGCCTTTAATAACAGTGCAGAGTTAAAGTGATATTTTCATAATTATGTCATGAATCACCAGAATTTAAAATGTAAAGGAACTTCTTGTGTGGCTTTCTTGGTGATGTTATTCATTAAGGGAAGATATATCATATCTCTTTGGTCTTCCAAGCTGTTTTCGTAGATAGTGAAGAAATGAAGCACCAATTATACTCAGACATTTTGACTGTCAACAGCTCTATTGGTTTCATTTAAATTAGAGGGAGAGATATTATAGCTCCAAATACTTGAGATAAATTAAGCAAAAGAATCCATAAGAAAGATAGTAGAGAATAGTAGGACTAACAGTACTGAGTGTGAGAAGACTCAGACTCAAATCTTCAGTCTAGCACAGCAATGCTGATCCATGGTATTAAAACCCACTGGGGACAGGAAGGGAGAGGCTGGTGATACAGGATAGCACAAATATCATATTATTTTTATTTTATTTTATTTTTATTTTTGAGAGAGAGAATGAAAAGGCAATCAAGCAAGTGAGTGGGTGAGCAGGCTCGCACAAGTGCTGGGAGGGAGAAAGAGAGAGAGTCTCAAGCGGGCTCCAGGCCCAGCATTAAGCCCAACATGGGGCTTGATCTCATGACTCTGAGATGATGACCTGAGCAGAAATCAAGAGTTGGACACCTAAACCACTTAGGCACCCCATAAATACCGTATTATTAACAACAGTTATTAGCAGTTGTTGTTATCTGACATGGTAATGTGTTATTAGTCATAAGAAGAATACCACAGTTTGGATATATTTTTTTTTTAAGATTTTTTCTTTATTTATTTGACAGACAGAGATCACAAGTAGGCAGAGAGTCAGGCAGAGAGAGAGAGAGGGGAGGAGGCAACCTCCCTGCTGAGCAGAGAGCCCAATGTCGGGCTCGATCAAAGGACCCTGGGACCATGACCCGAGCAGAAGGCAGAGGCTTTAACCCACTGAGCCACCCAGGTGCCCCAGATGACATATATTTTTAAAAATAAATTAGGATAGCTTTAAGTTTACCGTCATCACTCTAACTCACCTACGTGCTGATAAATGTTGCTGCCAATAGGATGAATTCCACAAACCCAGCTTCTACCTTTCGTAAGCCTACAGTACAGATTTGTATCACTATAAAATAATTATGATCACAGCCTCAAAAAGACCCTCACACTCTGAGGAATTTGTACTGTTTTTCTTGTCAATGCACTTTCCCTTTCCCCATAACAAACCATATAGAACCTCTCCATTCTCTTAAAACTCCCTCTCAGTTTTTTCTTCCTCTATTTCCCTAACCTACTTCCCAGAGGAAAAAAGCCATTGAAGAGGAGCACCCTCAGTTTTCTGTAGAAAACCTGTAAAACTTCCTTCATAAGTATCTGTCTTCTCCTGCTGTATTAGAGGAGATGTCCTTCCCCACATTTAAGTCTTGATGTTCTCCATGGTCTTTGCATTTCTTCTGCTCATGCCTTTACAGAAATACTACGTTGCCAATCCATTCAGTACACTTTCTCTCAATTGAAACTTTCCCATCACATATAAATATCACCAGATGTATTTTATCTTTAAGAGAATTTTCCCTTGACCCCAAATCTGCTTCCAGTCATTGCCCTTCCTCTTCAACTCCCCTTCACAGTCAACTTCTTGAAAAACCTTTCTGCCCTTGTACCCTTGTGCCTGCCTGCCCATATAACCTGTTCCAGTCTATCCACACCATGAAAGCCAACCATATGGCTCTCACTGACAATGATGCCCTCCTTGTGGCAAAATGCAATTGCCAGGGATTTTGTTCTGCACATGATGAAGTAACGAATATTGAACTTTATATTCCCACCCAAAACAATGAGGAAACCAGTGAAAATGAAAGAAGAAACTATGCTCAGGCCCTGTTTAATAGCTAGAACAGGACTCTTATTCTGGAGAAAAAGTAGACTCGCAAGATAGGAACCATGTTTGCCCCAGTTTTCTACTTACCCCAACAACGATGAAGGGAGGCTGAGGCCAGGAATTGAGAGCAGGAGTCTTACCTGGGATCCTGAAGGTCTCCCCTCAAAAAGGATTTCCTTAAGGAAGCTGTACAATTCCCCTCTCAGACAGCTGCTTCTATTATAGTTTCTCAGAAGAGCTATGTTTTCCTGTCCTTCAGAATATCTGACAGTTCATCATCCCATTGATTCGTGAGATCACTTGTTTAATGTCTCTCATTCATTATTCTAAGTTTCTGGAGAGCAGGGACCATTTTGGTGCCGTTCACCACTGTACAGCCAGTGCCCTGCACAGTCCTGGGTGTATAGTCAATGAAAGAGTGAGTGGGTAAATGTATGAATACATGAATCAATGAATGACTTCCAATGAATAGTGAATAATTCAGTGATATAATCTATAAAGTCAGCAGCTGAAAACAGCTTGGTAGCTTTCAAACATGTTTTTAAAGCAGAAGATATTTTGTTGAATAAAATCCTACGTTGAAGCCATGTTGGTCAGATATTAATCAAAAAAACCTTTTCGTGGTAGAATTGTGCCTGCTCATGTGTGCACATGCATGCATGAATCCTCCAGTTTGGGGGGTGGAAGAAATGGAAATTATGTGGGGATAAATAGAGGAGCTGGAGCCCTGGGTATCTGGTCACTACTTGGGTGTTACGGGACACAATGTAGAAACCACTGATCCAGACTATATTTATGTTTATTCTGGGTATAAATCTACTAATCTTAAAGTGTGTCAATATTATTTTAGCCTGAGGATAAAATAAGCTAATTTTAAGCTTAACACTTTTGCTTCTTTGTCTCATCACATTCTCAGCCTTGTGTTCAGTGAACAAGATACCCTGTGCACAGTTATCACATTTTCTTTAATGGAAAACTTGTATGGCTATCATCAAGATGGCCTTTACTTGGGAAAGTAAGAGTTAAGCTTAAAGTATTCACAATAAAAAAGTTTTCTATGACTAGTCATGATGACATGTTATCTATTCATTACAGTGTGCATTTGCTGTGTGATAAGTTAGCTCGAAAAGAAAAAAGTAAGTGAACTACACTAAAAAACTAAAACAAATAGAGAACTATAGAAAATGAAACCAATTGTCTTTAAACTCTTGATTTCTTATGCAGAGGGAGGGTAGGTGTAGGGCTTTTGTCAGACTGTACTATTGCCTGTTTCAGCCATTCTTTTGTTCTATCTAGATGGCTTCTCCTGACTGACACACTATTTCTGTGAGCCCAAATCCCACTATCTTTCAAGGTCTGGCTAAAATGACATTATTACCATTGGCTTCTCTGAGTAACTAACTGGTAGGAGTCTTTCCTTGCTCTGAATTGTCTTAGGATCTTATCTTTGTCTTACAGCACTTATCACTTTCTCATTTTTTTTAAGATTATTTATTTATTTATTTGACAGAGAGAGAGAGAGAGAGAGATCACAAGTAGGCAGAGAGGCAGGCAAGGAGAGAGGGAAGCAGGCTCCCCGCTGAGCAGAGAGCCCTATGCGGGGCTCAATTCCAGGACTCTGAGACCATGACCTGAGCTAAAGGCAGAGGTTTAATCCACTGAGCCACCCAGGCACCCCTCTCAATTTTAAAATATCAAAATCTCTTAATATAATTATGTATATTTCTTATCTTCTACCTAAACAGTAAACAATGTGATGCTAGGGACCCTTTTTCATAGGCACTTAAGAATCATGCAGACATATTAAACGCTTCCTTGCTCTTTCCTATAATTACTATTTTGCATGATTATCTATTTAATGCCAATCTCTTCAATAGACCATAATCTGTATTTCAGCAGAGACAATACATATCTTATTCCCTGGGATATTCTAGCAATTGAATACAATGCCAGGTACATAATAAAAATTCACAAATATATGGTGAGTGGGTGAGTAATGAAGACCCTAAGGAATTGTAAGATCTTAACATTCCTTCTAAATTTGAAATTAAGAGAAGTTTAGTATTGCTTTAGAATACTTTTTTACCTGTTCATTTTTTTTTTGGAAATGATGATTTCCTTATTGCATATGTAAATAGAATATTCAACAAGCAAATTTTGTAATGTGATAATCAGAAAGAATCCTTATTTTTGTCTTCTACCCTCTCTTAAAAATTTATTCATATAAGGGTGGGAGACTTCCACTGAAAGCATTCAGTGGTACTTCCTGTGACATGTGCAATCTGTTTTCCTTTGACTGCCACTCCTGTAACCCTGTTTTGAGGAGCATAGTCCAGATCCTCTCTGTGTGGGTCCCCTCACCTTTCCTTTCCCAGATGACCCTCTTGGAGAATGTACAAAATAGTTCCAAGATAATCTACATCTAGTCAGGGAAACATGCCTCATTTTCTGCTATCAGCAAAAATATATCTGGTTTCCAATTCCCTATGCCTTTGTTCTGATACTATGGAACAGACATAGCCTCTATAATGTAAGTTCTCATGAGTAAGATCTTAGTTCACTTGTGTTCATAAAATTCAAATGATATCTATTAAATTTAAATAATTATTTCTATTAAGTCTCTCTCTGGAGGCTTGAGGTGAGAAGAAAGCCCATCTTTACCTCCACTTTGAGCAGAATGTGTTGGATCACATAGTATAGTTTTTTTTCAAAGAGATCCTCTTCCCAAGACCCTTTTCAATCCCTAACAATATAACCCTTCCATATCCTCTGTATATCAGTTTTTTAATGCTCCAATATTGTTGTATAACAAACTGTCCCAAAAGCAGTGGTTTAAAAAGCAAGTAATCCTTGAACTAACAAATTTGTAATTCAATGGTCTAGTTTGGACTTGGTTGAGCTGTTCACTCATAGGTCAACTAGATTTGCTCATAAGTCTATATTCAGCTCTAAGCTGACCTAGAATGGTTCTGCAGAGGTAAACAGGATACTTCAGCATTATTATGTGTGTTTCATCCTCCGGCAAGTTAACCTATTCATGTTCTCAAGAAGAGCAAGAGAGAACACAACTGCGCATCATATTTCCAGCATCCCATTGGCCAAAACAAGTTATATACTCAAGCCCAGAATCAGAGTGAGGAAACATTATAAAGCTACATGTCAAAGCACTTGGAAGCATAAAGGGTAAAAAAAGTTGGGGCTACTAATGCAAGCAATCTCCCACAGCCCAATGTGGTGGATTCAGGTAATCAATTCTTGGCCATAATGGATGTTGAAAAGTTCACTTGGGAATATAGTTGCTAATTTGAATGTACTATTACAAATACATGCCAACATTTAATTTAGAAAATTAACTAGCCAATTCGTAAGAAAATAAAATTGGGATTTTTTTTAAGGCATGAAAAATTTAAGAATGCACAGTAAAAGTGAAACCACTATACCAATGTTATAAATGGATGATGACTTAACTACAACACAAATGGATGAGCAGAAATGCAGTTTCAGAAAATAATTATAGTAAACAAATAATTGGGGTATTGTTAATCAGAGGACTTCATTACATGCAAGAGAAACCACCTCTGGCTAATTAAAGAGTAAAATGAATTTGTTTTTATGACATCAGAGGATTTATAGATCTGTGGCAAGAGTAGGGAACCAGAGTCAGAATTTGGGCAGAAAAAGATCTGGGGCACCTGGGGTGCTCAGTTGCTTAAGCATCCAACTTTTGATTTTGCTTCAGGTCATGATCTCTGGGTTGTGATATCTAGCCATGTGTTGGTCTCCATGCTGGGCGTGGAGACTGCTTAAGATTCTTCTCCCCCTCCCCGCCCCCGCTGCCTGCCAGAGCTTGTACTCTCTCTCAAAAAAAAAAAAAAAAGGAGGATCAAGATGCTAGGAACATTCTAGCTAAGATGCTACCATCAGCACTGCTATCACTGGAACTTCAAAACCATCATCACAATGATTAATTTCACCATTTCCCAAAAACTTGCATCAGTCTCTCAAGTTTCAAAGTCCTGGGTAAAAGCATGCAATTGCTGTACCTGTATCACATGTCTACACACTGGCTGTCAGTGAACAAAGGAATGGTTGAGCCCTTAGGTCTGTGCGACCACTAACTGGAGAGAGGTTCAAATGGTTAACAACTTGTAAAAGAACACAAATGCTCATCGAATGATATAGAAAAGAGTAAATTTGGTTCTCAGTAGCCAATTTGGAAAGACGAAACTAGGTAACTAGGGTAATAAGGGAGGAGAAGAAAAAAATTTCAGGCAAATATATAAAATATAAAAAGTTGAAGATCAAACTGAAGAGATTCCCACACACAAAAAAAGTACAATCATATAATAAAACCACAGACTAAAATTCTGTCTCAATGTTTACAGAATCTTAGACTCAGGGACTAGATATGAAACAATAACCCCTTTTTCATATATTTTGAGTTATGGATTTGTATTGGGATGTCTGAACTGAGAAATGTTGGTATCAGTAAAATTCAAAGCAAATAGACAAGACAAAGTAAAACATGCTATGAGCAATAAACATAACTTTTAACAGGGTATAAGAAAATCAAATTGGGATCATGCCTTTATGCAGCTGCCACTGATTAGGTCATAGTGAATGAAATATTCAAGATTAGCTTGTGTGTGTGTGTGTGTGTGTGTGTGTGTGTGTGTGTATACACACGTGCTAAGGCTCTCTAAACCTGGAGTATCTGGATTAAGGGGAGAGAATAAAATAAGCAAATAAAGTAGCTATAGATCTGTCCACAGATATTTCTTTCTACTCAGCCCCTACCCCAACCCCAAGTTCTGGTAAATTTATACAGACAGCAGAGAAAACGTCAAAAAGGAAAAGGATGGTAAAATGCAACTATTCAAAGGGCTTTGACCATGGCTCCATGACTGGTGAAATTCTAGTCATATAATTCTACTAAAGGGATGCAGAGTTTGGGCCGGCTGGTTGAATGTTATCTGAGGAGACCAGGATGCCATGTGCTGCTCTGGGGGCTGTGTCTGGACACACTGCCTCTAAGAGGGCCCACTGAACAGCAGCCTCAAGTCACGTATTATTTGGATGTGGACAGAGATGATGATACTTTATATTGGCAAGTCCCAAATCTAGACAATTTTTACTACAGAACATGAAATCAGAAAAAGCCTCTACAGTGGCCTTGGTTTATCACTTGAGATTAGTAACAAGAGCTACATATATGAAATTCTGTATAAACAAATAACGACTTTTCCTCTGCCTTACATGTCCATTTCTATTCATTTTGTTCACTTATAAAAGTATTTTTCATAAAACAATTTTGTGACGAAGTCCCTAATCAACATCATTTTTATCAAGCTGCTACACGGCTCATTTATTAAACATCATAAGTAAGGTTATAGAGATAATTTCATTTGCATGAAATAACCATGAGGAAATTATGCAATTAAAATGATGTTTAAGCTTTATTTTCATTGCATTAGAGAGTCAGCCCTACCACTATAAGTACTTGGTTCCCCTATCTCTTTAGTTTCCCCTGATTCACAGTTAGGGAGGAAACTTTATACGTTTCCTTGATGAAACACCTTCAAATGATTAACATGGCATGCCTCACGGCATGTAACATTTCCTGACATCTATCTGCCCTTAGTGGACAATTCTCATATTATGCTTAATATATTATTTTTCAATTATTTCTCAAGAAATGCTAATAGATTTTTTAAATTCTTTAAAGATTTTATTTATTTGAGAGGGTGAGAAAGAGACATCATGAACAGAGGAGAGGGTAGAGGGAGAAGCAGACTCCCTGCTGAGCAGGGAGCCCAACGGTGTGGGGCTGAATCCCAGGACCCTGGGATCATGACCTCAGCTTAAGGCAGATATTTAACTGATTGAGCCACTCAGGTGCCCTGGTCCTTGCAAATTTTAAATTTGTATCTTTTATCCTACAAATTTTCTCTAGTTTTTAGTTTTTTCGTATAGTTCTTTAATTCATTTTGAATTTATTTTGGTATGTGATATAGGGATTAGAGTTGCTGTAATATTTCACAAATGAATATTAGTTAATTGTGCCAACAATATATGTTGAATATATTACACACAGATTTAAAAATGCACTATTATTGTATTATAAATTTCCTCAAATCTCTGTTAAAGAAATTGTGCATTTCCCGGGGTGTCTGGATTAAATGTCCAACTCTCAGTTTCAGCTTAGGTCATGATCTCAGGGTCATGAGATTGAGTCCTGCCTCAGGCTCTGCCCTGAGTGGGGTGTATTCTTAAGATTTTCTCTCTGCCTCTCCCCTCTGGTTCTCTCCCCTTCTCTCTCTCTAAAATAAATAAATAAATAAACATTAAAAAAAAAAAAGAAATTATACCTTTCCATTAATTTGACTATTGATGTGCAAATATGATACTTATTACTTAAAATGTAATTATACATTTTGATGAGTGGTAAAACAAGTTAGTACTTGTTCTTATTTTGAAAAGAAAAATGCCATTAACAAGCATTTTCTTTTACTCCTGAACTTGTGAATGAATAAGATAGTTCCATGAATATAATATTTTGAGGGTCTTGGTTTATGTAAGCACATTAAAACATTGTCAACAATCTTGTTCTGCTCATCTAAGAAAATTGTGGATTCATTCATTATTTTATTTATTCCTGTTTTATATGGTTTAATACAATTGTATTGATTTCTCCAGACATGTCTTACAGGTGAACATTAGCTCTCTTCATACATATTTTATTGTTTTGTATCTATTGTGAATGGAATTCTTTTCCCACATATTTTGAAATTAGTTATTTTTAATGAACAGGAGTATATTAAGTAGCTTTGTAAGTGTAGCATATTATGGGAAATGCACCAAAGCATAAATGCTCCATTTAATAAATTTCTGCTAATGAAGTTATCCACAGAATCACCACCACCCTCTCAGGAAATAGCATTGTAGGACTCTAGTCTAAGTATTCCTTGTGAACCTTCCCAGTCATTATTCCCACAACTCTCCTCAAAGTTTACATCCAGGCTTTGGTTAGTTTTGCTTATTTTTTAAGTCGATGTAAATGAGATCATAAAATCTATATTCGTATGTATCTGGCTGTCTTTGTGTAACATTATGCTTGCAAGCTTCACCCAGCCTGCTGCCCAGGGCAATACTTTGTTCCTCTCCTGTTGGCAGTTGAGCTCAGCAGTTCTTAGCTATTATAAATAATGCTGCTGTAAACAGACATGCTCTGGGTGCGCACATATCTGCATTTCTGTTGGCTTTATACCTAGAAGTGAAATTTGTAACTGGTAATTCATATGTAGCCAGAGTTTCCCAAACTTGTATCCATTTTGCTGCTGTGAGCAGTGTGTAAGAGCTACACTTCTTTAACATTCTCAACAACTATTGTATTGTATTGTATTGTTTGTTTTTTTTTTAAGACATCCTGGCAGGAAAGTCATGATATCCCACCATGGAACTAATTTACGTTCTGATGATGATTACGAGAGTGAGATGTATTTTCACATTTTTTTGGCCATTCAGAAATCTACTTTGTGCAATTCCTACTCAAGAGTCTTGTCCATTTTTCACCTCTTCTTGATTTGTAGTATTTATTTCTATATTATACAGATAGGTCCTTCATCAGACAAATGTATTGTCAATAATTTCTACTCCTGGGCTCCTGGGTGGCTCAGTGGGTTAAAGCCTCTGCCTTTGCCTCAGGTCATGATCCCAGGGTCCTGGGATCAAGCCCCACATCAGGCTCTCTGCTCATCAGAGAGGCTGCTTCCTCCTCCTCTCTCTCTCTCCCTGCCTCTCTGCCTACTTGTGATCTCTATCTGTCAAATAAATAAATAAAATCTTTAAAAAATAATTTCTACTCCTTAGGTTGCATTATTGTGTGGTATAGTATCTTTAGCACAATACTACATACAAATGGTGATAAAGGGCATCATTCTCTTGTTCTTCCTATCAGGAAGAAAGATTTCAATAATTTCATCATTTGATAGGATGTATACTGAGATTTCTGTAACCCTTTATCAGAATGAGGAAGTTTCCATCTCTTCTTAATATAGATAGGGTTCCTATCATGAATAGGTATTGAACTGTAGCAAGTGATTTTATTTAAAAATCTAGGTGATCATTTTCCTTTTTTCTTTTATTAGTGTCAGAATTGACATTGATTAACTTTTGAAAGTTAAAATAAATTGTAATTCTGGAGGAACCTCACTTGGTAATGAGATTTGTGATTCTTCTATGTTGGTAAATATATTTAAATTTAATCCATGTTTATCAGAGATATTGGGCAGTAATTTCTTTCTTTTATTTTTTTGTAATGTACATGTCAAGTTACAATAATGAGACTACCTTAGCTTGATTTTTAAAAATAAAAGTTTTTTCCCCATTTCTATCCTACTGAAAATTTTGTATCATGTAAGTTTAGTACAGTTTTTAATTATAGCTTTAAATCTTGATAGGTTAAAACTTGGTATTTGGTATTTTTTAAAGATTTTATTTATTTATTTATTTGACAGAGAGAGAGAAATCATAAGTGGGCAGAGAGGCAGGCAGAGAGAGAGGGAGAAGCAGGCTCCCTGCTGAGCAGAAAGACCAATGCAGGGCTTGATCCCAGGACCCTGAGATCATGGCCTGAGACGAAGGCAGAGGCTTAACCCACTGAGCTACCCATATGCCTCTGGTATTTCTTAGTGCATGAAGTTTGGTAAGATATTTTACATTTTCAAGGTTATTTTTTCCATGAAAATTTTCCTATTTATCAGCATCGACATATGGTTCTCATTTTATCCTCTGAATATCTAAATCTGTATTTTTAATCTTGATAACATTTGCTTTCTTTCATTTTTCTTCATCAGTCTTTGATAGTTTATTTCCTCTTTTCATATTAGTTCTTATATCAATTATTCTCTTCTTTTTACAGCCTTTGGATTTAATTGTTATAGTTCTACCCTTTACAAATGGATTATTAATCATTGATTTACAGATTTCTTTTCCCCTAACATATGAATGGAAGGCTATAAATTTCCTTCTAACCAAAAATTTAGCTTCCTTTCACAAGTTTTGATATGCTATATTGTATTTTCATTTGTTCAAAATATTTTTTGGAATTTTCATTCTGATTTCTTCCTTGAAACTTAGATTACAAAGAATTGTATTGTGACTAGAGAATTTCTTCTTTAAGGAAATTAGTTGAAATTCTTCTTTACTATCTAATGTATTATCAAAGTTGATGACTTTCAGGAAATTTTTAAAAATAATGTATCTTCTCCATGTATCAAAAAGAAGTCTATACATATTTATTAACTAGGTCAATTTTAATTGTGTCAATTGGTTTTAGGAGAAATATACTGAGAATTTTGAGAATTTATCAGTCCTTAAAAAAAGATTTTAAATGTTCTCAGTTCTATGTATGTTGTTTTCAAATTGATCTTATTTATCACTTGGAATCTTTTTAATCCAATATTTTTGGATTAAAACCACATTGAGATACCACCTTATACCAGTTAGAATGGCCAAAATCAACAAGGCAAGAAACAAAAAATGTTGGAGAAGTTGTGGAGAAAAGGGAACCATCTTACACTGTTGGTGAGAATGCAAGTTGGTGCAGCCCCTTTGGAAAACAGTGTGGAGTTTCCTCAAAATATTAAAAATAGAGTTACCCTATGACCCAGGAATCGCACTACTGGGTATTTACCCCAAGGATACAGATGTAGTGAAAAGAAGGGCCATATGCACCCCAGTGTTCATAGCAGCAATATCCATAATAGCCAAATTGTGGAAAGAGCCACCATGCCCTTCAACAGACGAATGGATAAAGAAGACGTGGTCCATATACACAATGAAATATTACTCAGCCATCAGCAAGGATGACTACCCAACTTTTGCATCAACATGGATGGAACTGGAGGAGATTATGATGAGTGAAATAAGTCAAATAGAGAAAGTCAATTATCATATGGTTTCACTTATTTGTGGAATTATATGTGGAATAGCATGGAGGACATCAGGAGAAGGAAGGGGAAAATGAAGGGGGAGAAATCAGAGTGGGAGATGAACCATGAGAGGCTATGGACTCCAGGAAACAAACTGAGGGTTTTAGAGGGGTGGGGGTTTGGGGAATGGGTTAGCTCAGTGGTGGGTATTAAGGAGGGCACAGATTGCATGGAACATAGGGTGTTATATGCAAACAATGAATCATGGAACGCTACATCAAAAATTAATGATGTACTGTATGGTGACTAACATAAAAAAAAAAAAAAGGTTTCAGGATTACGTTAGGAGGTATTATCTGGGATATCATCCTTTATTTTTCCTTACTTCCAGAACTCCATCATCACCACCAAACTACAGATACACACACACACACACACACACACACACACACACACACAGTCCTCCTTTTATTTACTTGTAGGACTCCTATTAGAAATGTTTTGGAACATTTTATTATATTAACTATACCTTTCTAAAATCACATTTTATTTTTCTTTTGATTTGGGATAATCCTTCCATTTGCTCTTCCAACTACTTTATTCCCTCTTCATCTAAGCCCATTCTTTATTCTGTTCATCTCTTGAATTTTTATATTTTGAAGATCAATTTTTCTGTCACCTGTTTCCCAATCTCTTGTGAAAGGGATGTAATCTTTCTAAGTATACTAATCACACTTATTTTAAAGCATTCTCTTTGCTTGCTTTACACCATTGCCCAGGTTGTAGTTATATTGCTGAGTTTGTTACCTGCCTTTCAATATGCTGATTTTTCTCAAAGCTTGATAATTCTTGGTTTCATCTCATCTTTGTATTTCATAATTTCTATTTGCCTGTCTATGGGTATAAGTTATGAATACCGGGTCTCTTCTTCTTTGAGAGCAGAAGTGATACAGGATGTGTACAATAAAAGATATGAAATTAACTTGTTTTCTGGTTTTGCGGGTTCTTTTTGCCTCCTGAAGGTAGTTCTTTGCCTTAGGCACTATTCTGCATTTCAAGTGCTAGCTCCCACCCCTTGTGATTTAGCATGGACCCAACATTTCTGCTGTCTGGTGCCTGACAAGGGAGAGTGACAATGCAGCAGGCAAGAGACTAGCCTGGTTGCAGTTTCATATTTAATTTCTCAGTATTTGCCTCTGACTTCCTCCTACTCAATGCTTCTATTATCTCTGAGTTTGGATACCCTGCTCCTTGCATCATATGTGTCTTTGAGAAGCTTCACCTTTAACTGTATGTCCATCTAGCCAGCCCATTTATTTTCCTCAAAGTCCTCTTAACATTGTGTCTTTTAGCACGCTTATAGAAGTTTGTAATGCTTTTTGCTGTAATTTCAAGCTATCACAGTCTATAGGGGATATAGAATATGTGTTCAGCCATCATCCTGATTGAAGCCATAGTGAAAAGGAACAAAGTTGAGACTCTCAACCCTGTTCTATGATGTGAAACAATTCTTGCCTCACCACAGTGTGTAGTAATGCTTAAAAGGCACAGTAAACATATAAAATTGGTAACCAGAAGGTAATTTAGCCCTCCTGTTCTCAATGGATTGATTAACTTTTATAAGTTGACCCCTCAGTATATGGGAAGCATATTTTTTTCTTTTAGTCCCAAAGGCAAGAGCTCCTCATGTAAAATCAGATCAATTATGAATTTACTTCATGCTTATAAGAGTCCCTGGAGGCAAGAAGGCTTATGTGCTAGCTTTGCTTTTTAATGTAAATAATAGAACCAATCAGCAGTATAACTGTTGAACATGAACAACAAAATTTATAGACTCTTTGTTTACTATACAGAAGGCTTGCTGAATATAAAATGGCCTGCCTTTTATTTATTTGGTGATTGAATTATTACTTCCATTAGCATAGCAGAACTCCTTTGCCTTCAAAACTATTTTTTTAAGTACGCAGCATATCTGATTCCAATATGAAATCATTTATGCTGGTAGTATTTATTATTAGAATTATTGATTAGGTCAAAGTTAAGGACAGTTCAAAACTCAAAGCTTTTTTCCCTCATTTTGCTCTTTCTCCTGGCTTTTCTTTACCACCTGCCAAGATTTACTAATAGCTGAATAAAACCATTGTATTCATCAGGCATCAGGATTTGTGACATGTGGTTATTGTAGCTAATAAGACAAAGGCATATATGTGTATTTCTCCTTGGTTGGATTTACTTACACAATCAACACTTAACAAGCTTCTTTCAGAGAACAGGCTGAGTCATTTGTATTAATGTGTATGAGGATGTCATGTTACCTCTAACAACCATTTCTTCCCATTTAAAATAGGAATAGAAAAATATTTTCCCCTCAAATTAGTACCAAGTCACCCCTAGAGATGCCATCTGTTTTCCAAAAAATTGCTTGTGGTATTTATTCTTTTGTTTCCGCTTTTGGTTCTCCTTTTTTGGAAGTCAAAGTCTAATAAAAATGGTCCAAAGTACTTTTTCCTAGGGAATCACTGAAGCCAAATTCCTCTTGTAACACATATACTTAACAAAATAAAGCAACAAATCTAGATCCTTTGTGAGCTCTATTATGGTGCTCTGGACAAATATCCAAGTCATTAAGACAATTTTCCCCAGAAGCTCCTCAAAACAGGATTAAGATAACCCTGTGAACAACTAGATAATCCTGCCACTTTCAACTTTCCAGAACAGCAAGCTGTCTACTAAAAACTTTGTCATGACTTGGTATTAAGGAAATTTGTCTGTAATTATTATTCATGTTATACAGTCTTGCTTTGAGCAGAATAAATGGGAGGAAAGCCCAGCAAAATAATTCTAGCTTTGCCTAACTGTCTGGCCTGATCTAGGTAAAAGCTTTCTCATACCTATGTGTTTGAAAAAATTAATGATTGATTCCTTAGTCCTTAGGGTCCAGGATTGGTGCCAGGGCCTAGAGACCATATATAGTTGACTTCTGGTTATGCCATTCTCATATCCCATTATGTTGCATTATTCCTTGAGTAGCATGACTGGACAAAGACTCTGAAACACTGATCTAAATAACTACTAATCAGCTGAAATCAACCCAACTCATGTAACATCAATGGTGAGAATTTTGTCCATTTCTAAAGTAAATCAAGAAAGGGGGTGAGCTGCTGTCAATTATTCAATTGCTCACTACTTAATCAGAATGAAACAGAAAGAAGAAGTGTGCAAAAATGGGAATAATTCTATTCTTTATCATTTCAGTTTTCAGAAAATAATTTCTTCATTTTCAGTGTTAGAAATCACCACTACTCTGGCCATAAAGACACGCTGTCCTCAGGTTGTGATATTGTATTGTGGTAAAACAATGCAAGTATTACCAAGAGAACCAGATATTTTTATCCGTCACTTTCAAAGCAAAATCATTAAAGATGCTAGACAGTGATTCAAGAGAAAAAATTCTTTATAAGCAAACTGTATATTTAAAAAAATGGTTTAATAAACTCTCCTGCTCTTTACTAATATTTAACTTTTTAATTGTTAGTTTTGAAAAAATATAATTTCACATATGTATCCTATTAGAATATTCCTTTATCATTTAATCAATTTGCTGTAAGTTGAATGTAAAATCTATCCCTAGTAGTTTGCCTTTTATCTTCTGTTTCACTCATCATTAAAAGCCTTCACTACATTTTGCTTGTTTGCCCAGTCTAGGTCAGAGAGCAACCTGAACTGCCTAGGACACAGTAGAGACCCATAAATAGGTTGACTTACTGAATGACTTTGGTTTCTTTTTTCTTGTACTCTATATAACAGCCCTGAAGACTCCTTTCTTCACCCTTCAGCACAGAAAACAACAGCAACAACAAAGGTGTAAAAAGCTATCTTCTAGAGAATTGGCACTAAAATGATAATTTTCTTCTAGTTCACTAACCTTCCTTGGATGTATTTTTTTCCTAATATGGAAAATCTCTTTTTCAATTAGATTTATTTATTTATTTATTTATTTATGTATTGCCCTGCTATCCTTATCACGCAGTAACTATGGGTCTAATTTCATACAACTAGAAGATTGCTTGTCCATCAACTTGCCGTTACTAACAATAGATTTAAATACAAACTGCCTCAGGTAAAGGAAACATGTCTTTAATGGCATAGCAGAATATTTTTGAACCATAAATAGGGTTTTAAATGATTTCACCACAGGCTTTAACACTGAGAATTTCTTCTTCTTCTTGGCCAAGTTAAGTCACATCTGGACTGTGAGAAGTTGTTTGATGGAATTACCGAGAAATGAAAGGACTACATGATGGAATTTAGTGGATGTTTATGCTAAGGTAAATTACAAGATATTAAATGGGTCTCAAGCAATCACAAGCATTAAGAATTTTTAGTGTGATTTGAAAATTAAGGTAAGCACTTTGGACAATAGTTTCAAGGGCAATGCAATCTGTAATTAACAGGTTCAAATATGAAATGGTCATTAAATACAATGAACAACAGCACAGTCATTCATTAATTCAATTTAGTGCCTTTTAGAGCCTAAAAAAAGCAAGTATCACCTAAGTTAAGAACCAACATCTACAATGATATCAAAGTGATAGAAAATATGAATGAAGATTCCCTCTTCTAAAGGTACCAGGGAGAACAATCATGTAGAGTTACCACAGCACCTGCTGGTATAGCTCCTATTGGGAGGGATGATACAAATTTCTTCTTCCTCGATACTTTTCCCAGGATTCTCCCAGCCAAGAAGCCAAAACTTCAACAGAGAAAGAAGTCAGCTCCCACCAACACTGAAGGGTAATTGACACCCATTTTGAGAACAGACTGAGCCCTCTCACTGCCCTTGGGAGCTATAATGGGCATCAGTGGACAAGAGTTAGGAGTCATTGCTCAGTGCTGAAGAAAGGAGGAGCTTCAATGAGCTAGAGCTTCCCAGATGAATAAGATCTCTGAGAGATCCTAGCTATCCTAACAGGTCAGGAGACAGGCGGTATGTGAGGTGTTTTTTTTGTTGTTGTTGTTGTTGTTTTTTAAATTCCCAAGGTGCCTTGAGATCAAAATCTTGTACCAGAGGAACTCTTGAGGACTGTTCTCAGTCTTTCTGCTTTTTCTACAAGGTAAGTAAGGGAAAAGGTATAACATTTGTCATTTTTTTTTAAAAGAAAAAAGACAAATGTTTGAAATGTAGAAGAAAGGAGAAAAGCATCCTAAGCAAACTGGGATGTTTTGTTTAAAACTGTGAGGTCAATTTTGGTATCAGATGTGTGGATGGAATAGTATCAGGATCTTTTAAAAGAAATGTCTCAAAGGAAAGTAGGCCAGTTAATATATGATGAAGAACATGCAATTAATCATGACTAAAGTAAAAAGCGATAAAATATAAATTTTAATAAAAAATGTCTGGAATGATTTTAAAGAAATATAGCAGTTGGAGAGCAAAAAGAAGCAGCAATTAAAAAACCATATTTATAGCATGCAAGCTTATAGAAACCATCCAGATTGCCCACATCTAAATGTGTTAAATGAATTAGTTGAAGAATAGCCTTAATCACAAGCTGATGAAAAGAAAATAAGAATGGTTTTCAAAGTTAAAGTGTGACAAATTATGAAAATATAAGTAAAGCCAGTGAGTAATTACACAGAAAAATGTTTATATAGAAAAATATTTATGTAAACCTTTATTAAGTATCAAGAAACATATTTTTAAAGGTAACATAATGGGTTCAAATACAGCCATATTTATAGAAAGAAGTTGCAGAGGTTACACTAAAGAGAATTAGTTCTTATGGAGCAATTAATTTTGAGTGCAAATTTTTAAAGGCTGTATTCCATTTCTCCCTCTTCCATTCTAGTGTACATTTTCTCCTTCAAGCAACTCCTGGAGAGTAGTTGAAAATATTAGAATCAGGTGAAGAGAGCAGAGCCACAGATACTGATGAAACCTTTGGGAAAACAGAAAGTATGTGCAGTATAATCAAACAAACAAATATTGGGGGCTTTGATTTCTGAGATTCTGGTCCTATAGCCATCATTACTGTTGTGGTTTTTGGACAAACCTATGCAACCTTGTGAGCTTTAAGTTTTGTTTTGTGTTGCTTTTCTATCTATAAAATGAGAGATTGGGCGAGATACTCTCCAGTGTCATTTGTTTAATGTTATGCATAGTATTGTAATTTTTTTCTAGGACTTGTCACACAAACGTTGATGAAATATTGATTCAGGCATTGCAAAGCATTTGATAAAGCTTTGTATGTAAAAAAAAAAAAGCTAGAAAATTAAGTCGAAGGGTTACATTTATTAAATATACTTTAAAAATGTTGAAATAAGTGCTAAAATGCATTCATTATAGGAAACCACTCTAGCAATAGCCACAGGATATATAATGTCCTGATGAATGCTTTCCATCTCTAGCTTTTAGGATACTATGTTAGATTTAGAAGAGGATTATTTTAAAATAATATCTCTCCAGAGTAATAAGTTATCTGAAAAGACAAATGGAAAGATTCTAAAATAACTATGGAAAATTTATTATTTTTATTGGTCATTATGTAGCTATTAATATGCTACTTTTTTCAGAGTATATTCTGTATAATGAGAACTGGAAAATTAGAAATAATGTACATTAATTTTTACATAAAGGTGCATGCTTAAGGCTTGAGCAAAACTTTTAGACATCTGCATAAAAGTAATCATTGAAGTCACAGGGGTGAGATTTCAGAAAAAGAGAGAAAGCAAAGAAATCACAAGACTGATCCTGGGAATGCCTTTCTGTAGGATACAAGAAGATACAGGTGGGAAAAAGGGAAATCAGTGGGTTGGTATATAAGGAAGTAGAAGGACTTTCAGTGAAAGAACGATGAAGAGGATGAAGAGTTAGCAAAGAGATAAAAGGGAAGTCTTTCCACGGTACATTCATGTAAATAGAGATTTTTTCCTACTTCCAAACCATCTTGACAATATATACTTTCCTATTCAGTGGGGGAAGGGTGAGAAAGCTGCACTGGACCCTCCACCTTCTACTACATTCACCCAAACCATACTCTCTGCTCTCTTTACCTTCTCTTCAGAAACCAAGGGAGCTGGGGTGCCTGGGGGGCTCAGTCAGCAAATGAAGACTCTTAGTTTCAGCTCAGGTCATAATCACAGGGTCATGATCTCAAGGTCATGATCTTCAGGGTCGTGAGATGGAGCCCCACGTCGAGCCCTTTGTGGAGCCTGGTATAAGCTGTGTGCTAAGTGTGGAGTGTGTTTGAGAGTCTTTCCCTCTCCCTCTGCCCCTCCCCTTGCTCATGTGAGCATGCATGTCCTCTCTGTCTCTCTCTCTCTCTCAAATAAATAAATAAAATCTTAAAAAAAAAAAAAAGAAAAAAAGAAAGAAACCCAGGGAGCTCACTTCAAAGACTTAGACATAAAATGTCACTTTTGAATAAAGTGGTAGTGGCAGGAATAGCAGTGGTTAGGAGCACACACAAGTGCATTAGTTAGTGTAGAAACTCCATGACACATCAGGCAAAAGTAGCAACGCTGGGATGGGGGTCATGTTTTAGAACCTAGAGCACTGCTCTTTCTCCTATCCCTCTGTCTCTTTCTGCCTCTTTCATCCTCACCAAGGATTTTTTTCTTTCCCACAGAAGAGTCATGGGCGTATTCCAGGCTCTTGACTTCCTGGTATGTCACCAACGTCAGTGAAAACGCTTATATAAAGGAAAGTCCTAAACATTTTTACTTACATGGAATTGCTTTTGAAATGTTAAAAATTTCGAGGATCAATCAAAGGGAACAATATATAACAAAAATTCACATTTAAACTTTAATGAATTTTTAAACAATCACAAGTCTCATCTTTAAAGTGAACAGTGTACCAGATGGTTCTTGCTGGCACAAATTGTTCCCTATGTTTATAACAGGTTTCTGTATGTGCTTTTGATTGACAGCAACCAGTTGTGTTACAAAACAGTGGGACATCAGGTCAATCATGATGAAACTTGATAATGCCACATCAATAATGTGACATTTTATGCTGTAGTTTGGAACAAATTGCTGTAAGGGAAGAAAGTGATACTTAGCAATGGATGAATATTCTAAACAAATGTTAGCTCATTACATTGTGGCCTTTGTTGATAATGTTCAAAGCCAATGGCATGATAGCAATGTCTCTCAGAATCCCTGATGACTCTTAAGTTGAGAAATAAATCCGTCCTCCAATGCAGGGCATAACATGCCCTGTTGTTTTCATAAAAACCACTGTACTATGTAATATTGTTTATCTAATTCCACATCAAATTATTAGATTCATTTGGATACATATTTCAAGAGTGTATAGAAGTCCTAAAGACTTCTGAATGCCCTATAGCCATGATTATGGAATGAAGAGAGTAGGAAAAACTGACAGATCTACAGGGCAGGTTATTCAAATAAGCAAATCACCACATAAAATAAAGCTGACCCATTCCTGGCTCCATTAAGTAAAGTCATTCTGTTCTATTCTTATGCTCTGCAATGGTTATGCCAGCCTGAGCATAGTAGAGATGGAAGGTTTAGCTTAGCTGCAGGAAATCAAGCAGAAAAACAAGTCACAAAGGGCCAGTAGGAACTATCTGGCTTGCAGGAAACAGTCTGGAAGGAGCAAGGTGGGGAGAGGTAGAACAGGAGAGATGAGGTGGTGGCAACTGGTGGAGATGAACTATGGTGGGAATCCAGAATTGTATGTTGGAGAACTTGATAAATTATTTATTCATTTTATTAATTACTTGTTAATTTGATTAACTTCTCTGATGGAAATCCTCCTCCTCACTTCCTCATTTAATTCTTCACATAATTTCATATTTTAGTTGATGTGTTGAGGAGGTGGATCTATTTGGGGGATGGGGCATCATGCTAGAAGCAGTTTTGAGGTAAGTGACCATAAAAACTAAGGCCCTTAGTGGAAGTCTCATGTAAGTTATGTCCTTGCTTTTTTGCAAGTACCAATTGATTTGCTGCTGTCTGAATACACCCATCAGTCTCCTGCATTTGTAACTTGAATCTTCTGTTCCCATGAGCTGAACCTAAAGTATCCCTTCAAGTTCCATCTATAATGCTGTATTCTCAATTAAGTTTGTTCTAATTTCCTATCTGGATTTGAGTTCTTCCTCTCTAACATACACATAGCATTTTTTAAAGGATATTTCTTATGGTATTTTAATCAGTCTGACTTATATCTGTCTGGCATTAAGCTTGAAGTAAGAAATTATGCTTTATTTATCTTGTAGCTGCTGAAGTGGCTAACCCAGTACTCAACAAATGCTTTAAAATTGAGTGAAAAATGCTAGACTGTTAATAAGAAATATAAAAATTCATTTCCTTTTTTCTGCCCAGTTCTAAAAGCTCTCTATAAAATAGAGAAGGGGAAATGTTTAAATTTAAATATTTAATTTTCATTTTCATACCCTCTTGTGAGATAAATTTATTTTAATAATTCCTTCCAACCATAGCAAGAGGGCAGATATTTCTTCAAAAGGAGAGCATGACCTTTGACTCTTGCTGATTATCTTTTAAAGGGGGCAGAAAATGAGGTGCTCTGAACAACCTGTGTTGGAAGGCACAGTCAATTGTATAGTAGGCAGTGTTTGTGGCTGCATTCTGTATTGTATCTTTGCTGGCAAACAGGTTGTTCTTTTTCAGTAATTGAACAGAAGAATATATTCAGAGGTCTATTTTCTTTGACAGATGTTTTCTAGTAGATGCTTCTTTGGCTCCTTTGATTTCTTTGTCTATTTTTTTCTTTTAGTTCTTCCACTTTGGAAGCAGTTAACTGACAACCACACTGAACTTGCCTCAATATCATTTATTTTGCAGTTCACTGTCCTGACAGAGACATAGAAAATGTGTTTCACATGGTATCCTAGGTATTATGCCTTTTTTTTTTTCCCCCCCGGGCTCAGACATCAGCAGAAGACAATAGTGACTGATTGGAGGCACCAAAGCCCTTGAATTCTTCTTTCACAAAATTAATCTTTTCCTTTGCATGTGTAAACCCTGCCTTAACACTGCATCCCTGCTACTATCTTGGAAAGAGAAAGAGAGAGAGAAAAAAAGAAAAAGGGAAAAAAGAAAAGCAAGACTAAAGTTCCATATGCTGTGGACCAAGGCATCACAGCATATGCATTCCAATTTGGGCTATATTCTGTGAAAGTAACAGAATGTAGTAGCCATTTACAAAGAAAGCACTAAGAAAGATCCTTTCAATTAAATATGCTTGGAATCTACTGCTTTTGCATACAAATAGGAAAAGGAGTATTCCTTAAATAAAAGTACAATTATGGTTCTATCTCTATTGCCATGGTATTTCAGATTTGTTCTACTGGTAGCTGTTGGGGGAAATTCTGACTTCCTGTAAACAGACGCTAAGGTTCCCTGAAAGACAAAATAAAATGGAAGAAGTGCATTGCTGAGGATGTGAATTTCTTTTCTCAATATTCAATTCATGGTCAGCATAAATGTACATTCAGATGTCTTATCTCAAACACAACATGACAAATTCTGAGGTACAATTATAACTTTCAATTTACTGGACACCCCTGACTTTTATAAGACTTTTTAGGTGATTTTGGCTTTCAGTATTCTCCATTTCATGGTGCCTGATCAAAAATGTCAATGTTCATTGAACATATATTTACTGGCCATTAATTATATGTCAGACAGTGTTCTAAGCATAAAAATAAAGCCCCTGCCCCTCAAGGTGTTCAGAATTTTGAGAGTTTAAAAAAAAAAGAAATAAAAGATACTACTGAGTGCAGTCATGGTGGGGTAACATGCATTGGATGAATCCTCCTACCTGTACCAAATACTGTTGAGAAGACAGAAAAGGAACTGTGGATAACAGTGGAAGTGATCAAAGAGGAAAAAAAAATTGAGGAAAGTCCACACTTGAAAGAAGGGAATGATGCTGTGTTCAAGGTAGATTTGTATTATTTATTCCTAAGGATTCCCCTTAGTCCATATAACATGAGACAGATAAACATAAGCAGATAGCTGCAGCCCTGTGAAGAGACACACTTGAAGTTTTGAGCTGCTAAGGGGCTAGACATTCTAGGGAAAACTCAGAAAGGAGGATCTACAGAGAGGAGAGCCAAAAATCTGCATATAAGTTTTCTTAAATCCTTGCCTGATTCTTGAACTGTGCATGTGAGAAGGAATCTAAATGGAGCCCAAGAAGAAAACAGCGACTGGAGGCTGCAAGAGCTTGGCAGAGATCTCAGCAGCTGCTGTCCCTGGCAAAGGAGACAAAATTTAGAGTTCACATTTCACACATTAGAGGCATACAGTAAATATCTCCTACTTTTCATTGAAACCCAGAAGAGCATTGCCTTAGGAGTAAAAAAATATATTCTAGAACTAGGAGATTTTCCATAAACCTTAAGATAAAAACTGAAATAAGTCCTCCTAAAAAAGCCAAAACCATCCTCTGAAAACTTAATCCATAGAAATATAATAACCTACTAGAAAAAAATTAAATAATTAATTATCATAACTTTATGCAACATTATCCACAATGTCTAGTCAGGAGACAACTCTGTCAATGAAAACAGATTCATTGACAACTCTGATGATGGATTTAGCAGAAAAGTACTTTTGAATACCTATAATAAATATATTAAAAAATGAACCAGAAAATATGGACAGAATGGGAGAAGATTTGGGAATTTCTGGAAAAATGAAATGGTAATAAAATTCAGTAAGCCTAGAAATAAAAATATAATATGTAATTCAATAGAACTGAATTAGCCATATATTGGCCAAAACAAACAAACAAATAAAACAAAACAAACCACTTGTGAACTTGAAAATAGCTCAAAGAAATCAACCAAACAGAATAACTGAGAAAAAGATAGATATCTGGACATACAGAAAGGAGCAAAGAGCCTTAAACATAGCAAACATGTTTGTGTATATAAACTATTTTTTCTTACTATTTACATCTTTTTTAAGCAAATATAATAGCAATGTATTATGGAGTTTAGAACATATGCAGAAGTAAAATGCATGAGAAGACTAGAACCTAGACCCGGAGTTTAGTAAAGATGTATAATGTCTTAATTTTTTTATACTTCAGTGAAAAGGTATAATTTTATGTGAAGGAAGATGGCATTAAGTGAAAGGTGTTTGCTATGAACCCTATGCAACCTCAAAAACATTAGTAAGTCAACCAAAAGAGATGAAATGGAATCATGAAAATATTCAAACAGTCTGAAAGAAGAAAAAAGAGAAACAGGGATCAAAGGAGAGATGAGAAAAGGAACTACGAACATATCAGATTTCTGCCCTTCCATATATCAATGATCAAATAAACTATAAACAGTCTAAATCCTTCAAATGAAAAGCAGAATTTATCAGATTGTAAGAGGAAAATGCAATTACATGTTGCCTATTTAAGGCCACTGTAAATATTAAGCCATGCAAAAGTCAGAAGTAAGAGGATAGAAAAGATTTACAATGTTAATGCTTAAAAAAACCAAAAAAAGAAAAAATCAATTCATGATAGGAAAAGATGAGAAAACCAAATGCAAAGCAAACAGATGAATGGAAATAATAAAGCTCTGAGTGGAAATTAATAAAAAAAATAGAGAAAATATACCATTTCAATGGTTGCAGGAAAAGCCTTTGACAAAATTCAACATCTATTTATGATAAAAACTCTCAAGAAAGGGGTAAAGAGGGAATGTACCTCATCATAATAAAGGCCATATATGACAAGCCCACAGCTAAAATCATACCCAATTGTAGAAAGCTGAAAACTTTTCCTTTGAGATCAAGAACAAGACAAAGATGCCTGGTGTTGCCATTTTTATTCACCATAGTATTAGAAGTCCCAGCCAGAGCAATTAAGCAGGAAAAAAAAATAAATTAGAAAGGAAGAAGTAAAACTTCCACTTTCTGTAGATGACATGATAATATACACAGAAAGTCCTAAAGACTCCACAAAAAACCTGTTAGAGCTCATAAATGAATTCAGTAAAGTCCAAGATACAAAGTCAATATAAAAAATCTGTTCATGTATTTAGGGGATAGGCAAGATGGCATATAAATACTGATAAACTATCAGAAAGAGACATTAAGAAAACAATCCCATTTACAGTTTCATCAAAAAGATTAAAGTACATAGGAATAAATTCAATCCAAGAGGTGAAAAACCAATACACTGAAAAAATAAGAGAGCCACTGATAAAAGAAATTGAAGAAGACACAAATAAATGGAAAGATATCTTCTTTAATGGATTAGAAGATTTAATATTCTTAAAACATTCATACTACCCAAATCAATCTACCGATTCAATATGATTCCTAACAAAATTCCTTTTGCATTTTTCACAAAAATAGAAAAAATAATCCTAAGATTTGTATAGAAACACAAAGGCTCCGAATAGTCAAAGAAATCTGTCCAAAGCTAGAGGCATTATGATTCCAGATTTCAAACTGTACTACAAAGCTATTATAATCAAAACAGTATGGTTTTAGCATTTAGGCTAATCAGTGGTACGGCAGAAAGATCCCAGAAATAAAGACCACACAAATGTTATCAATTAATTTACAACATACACTTGCCCTTTGACAGCAGTTCCACTTTCACTTATTTATTTAATCCCAGGGAAGACATGTACCCACAAAAAGTCCTGTACAAGGATGTTCATAGCAGGGGCACCTGGGTGGCTCAGTGGGTTAAAGCCTCTGCCTTCAGCTCAGGTCATGATCCCAGGGTCCTCGGATTGAGCCCCACATCAGGCTCTCTGCTCAGCAGGGAGCCTGCTTCCTTCTCTCTCTCTGCCTGCTTCTCTGCCTACTTGTGATCTCTGTCTGTCAACTAAATAAATAAATTAATTAAAAAAATCTTTTTAAAAAATCATATTTAAAAAAAAAGAATGGTCATAGCATCATTATACATAGTATCCAAAAAAAAAAAAAAAAGCTACTCAAATACTCATGAGAGGGGAGCAGAAAAATAAAGTATGGTAAATGTATTCAGTAAAATTTTTCTAAGTAATAAAATAGGAATGAATTACTGATAAACACAACAGGTAAGAATTTTAAAAACACCCAAAAAGCCAAGCATGAAGGTGTACATGTTCTATTATTCCTTTTGTTTGAAGTTTTAGAACCACAAAATCATAGTGTAGTGTCAGAAATCAGGAAAAATATTTCCCTCCAGGTGTATGAGAAGAGGGAAAAAGAGAACTTTTTAGAACAATAGACATGCCATAATAGAAACGGTGGTTGAGCAGGTGTATACAAATCTGTGTCTTTTATTGTAAGTAAATTATATTTAAGTAATTAAGTAGTTATAAAAATAAGATCACTTGATATCATAATGAACATATTATATCCAAGAATAGAAAGAGGGCCTCACCTTACTGTGCCGGAGGAAAAAAGCAAGACAGAAAGCACTTCATTAGAAGAAACAACACCTGAGCTGAAGGTTGAATAGGAGTTTGCTAATAATGTAATTTGGGGAAGAAAATTACCAAACTTGATGCAAAGCATGAACCTATGGAAGTTTATGGCCTGTCAGAAACTGGACTTCAAAGAAAATAGAGTGGGCTTCTTCTGATTTGATCACTCTTATTGCCCTTTTTCTCCTCCTCCTCCTTACAGTTAAGGAGTCCCTCTTTCAGCTTACAAGGTGCTACTGCTCCAGACCTCTCAAACTAAAGGGGTGTAACTTAGTGGAAGGCCATGTGCTTAGCATGAGGTCCTAATTTCAATACCCAATCCCTTCCTTTGTTCCTTTCTCTAGGTCTGGCAATTTCCTTGAAAGCCAGGTAGGCCAAGATAGTATTATACTTACTTAATAATAAAGAAATAACTTTAGTCCCTTTCTCTTCAATGCAGACGCTGTTAGCTACAACAGGCCTCCCAATCATCCCCCACCAGGCACTGTAAAAAGCAGAATGAACAGATACCACAGCAGCTCTTTAGAACACGTTTCTAGAGTCCACTATCCTTAAACCCACATTTTACCATAAATAACATACTCTATAACATAACCCTATTTGTTACAATATTAAACTTTACAACTTTTTCACCCTTAACACTGTATCCTACCTGGTTTTGAGTAACAGCGATGCTCGGGAAAGAGGCAACATGCTTGTTCTTTCACCCTCAGCTCCGTTGGCGCCTGGATGCCCACACCAAAGAGTGAACTGCGGACCTGCAGAGTTAAGTCTTCAAATGCTCTTCTGCCCTGACTCTTGCTTATCTGCCTGCTCTTGTCACCTGCCACACTCCCACTGCAATATATACAGTACAGGAAAAATGCACAATCTTTTTTTTTTTTTAATATTTATTTATTTATTTGTTTGAGAGAGAGAAAGTGAGAGAGCACGAGAGGCTAGAAGGTCAGAGGGAGAAGCAAACTCCCCGAGGAGCTGGGAGCCCAATGCGGTACTCGATCCCGGGTCTCCGGGATCATGACCTGAACCGAGGGCAGCTGCTCAACCAACTGAGCCACCCAGGCGCCCTGAAAAATGCACAATTTTAAGGCTAGACATTGATAACCTCCAGAATGAATCTGAGATAAATGTTGAGTATTTGCAAAACTGACTGACTTTCTTGGTTTAGGACCATCACAGAATTGTCCTCTCTGCGACCTTGCAGAATCAAGAAATAAGAGAAGAAATAAAAATAGCTGGATTCTTCGTAGAAAAGCTTCCAATTGAAAGTCAACATCATAAATTGAACGTGTGACTAAAGCAATGCTACAGGGATTTCTAATATAAAACTGTAATAGAACTCTTCATGTTTGATGATTTTGTTTTGATTTCTTCTTTCTTCTCCTCCCTCCCCCTCCTCCTTTTTTTTTTTTTATTAAGTTTTTAAGTTACTGTTTTCATAAAATAATTATCTGTTTGGCTGAAAAACTTGGCATCATGTTTATGGCAGTTGCCAGAATTCAAATAGATTTGAATTCAATTTTCCTGATTTCTCATCTGTTCTTTTATGAGACTGTATAGCTTTATCCAATTTGTATTTATTTGGATAAAGGTTCATAAGGCTTGTCACCGAATTCATCATCCTCTAGGGCACTTAGAAAATGTTCTTCCCCAACATCTTTCCACAAGATCTCTCATGGGAGAACAGCTAAAAGCTACTTCACATTAGTGAAGTATTCTCAATTTTCCCAGGAAAGGAGTTTAAAAGTGCTCTAAGGGCATGTTTCAAGGTGAAAGAAAAGAATCAGAAGCCTTTGACAGGTGCTGCAATTCTCTTCTGCAAGGGGCAAACTTTTGGCAAGCTCTTAGCCCCCATTTAATATAAGGACAACCTGCCACCAGAATGCTCAGCCAAGCATGCCACTGATACCCCTCAGGTGCAGTGTCACGTACTTTTCGGTATCTGTAAGTTCTCCAGTTACTCAGGGCTGACCACTTCAAAAGTAAAGGGGTTTTCATGAATGCTTTCTTAGCAGAAAACATCACATGTTATTACTTGTGATAAAGAGTCAATTATTTTTTAAAGAGACTTAAACAATAAGTTTAAAGTCATATATTTACCCAAGTAGTTACCATTTCCAGAGCATTTTATTCCTTTGCACAGATCTGTATTTCTATGCATTATTTTCCTTCTGCTTGAAAGACGACCTTTAACATTCTTTGTAGTGCAACGTTATCTGTAATCATTCCAGGTGGTTCTTTCTCTAGCCTTAAACAGTTTCTCTAGACATATGATCTGATCACTCTTCAGCTGAGTACTCGGGATCATCTTCAGATTTCTGGGGTTTTGTTTCCATTCAGCTCTTCTTTAATAGTTCTGAGAACTCTGAAGATCTTTTTTTTTTTTTTTAAGGTTTTATTATTTATTTGAGAAACTGAATGAGAAAGAGCATAGGAGCAGGGGCAGAGGGAGAAGGAGAAGCAAACTCCCCTGCTGAGCAGGGAGCCCAACTCGGGGCTCGATCCCAGGACCCCAGGATCTTGGCCTGAGCCAAAGGCAGATGCTTAACCAACTGAGCCACGCAGGTGCCTCAGACTCTAGCCATCTTTATCTTCCCTCCCATGTCTGCCCTCTCCTCACAGACCTCAGAAGCAAATCCAAGTGCTAAGCCAAGAAGCCAGCATCCAACACTGAGGACAGGCTGTCCTCCCCATGCAGGTTTTGAGCCCGATTCCCCAACAAGATATCCCCTTTCCTTTCTGCCTATTAGGAGTTGAATTATGTCCTCCAAAAAGCTATGTTGAAGCCCTAACACCCAGTACCTCAGAGTGTGACCTTATTTAAAATAAGGTTTTTGCGGAAGTAGTTAAGATAAGATCAGACTGGAACCGGATGAGCCTTTAATCAAAGATAACTGGTGTCCTAATGAGACACAATGTGAAGATACAGGAAGAGATCACTAGGTGAAGAAGCAGACACAAAGGAGAGTGTCACATGACAACAGCCAGTGGCAGAGATGGGGATGGTGAAGCTGCAAGCCAAAGAATACCAAAAGAGAGCATGGCCCTGCTGACACCTTGATTTTGAGCTTCTAGCCCCTGGAACCGCAACATACTATATGTCTGTTGCTCTAAACCACCCACTTTGTAGTACTTTGCTAAGGCAGAGCTAGGAAATCAATAAACTGCCTAAAATGCCTAGGCAAACTTGTTCTTTCAGTCCACACCTAAGAGTTTCCCGTATACTATCAGCTGTGCATGAACTCCATTTGGGCCCAATCTAGACTCATAAGCGAGAAGGAAAAGTGCTTAGCTTCAACTAGTAAATGTCAGGAAAATTTTGGAGAGGAACTTATCTTTAATCTGCCTCTTATATTTTGGTCAGATCTTGCCATCCAAGGGTGATACCTAAAAAAGTGATTCTAGGCAGAGGGAATAGCATGTATATTTTTTCCAATCTTTATTTCTGTCAGTAATTCAATTTAAAGGACCAAATCCATCAACACATTTTTTTTTCCTCTTTTGCTTTCATAGAGTAAATTTAACTTCTTTTTCATTTGGGAACGGAGACTTCTTTTTCACCTAAGAATAATTGATCAGGTTGGGTAATCACAGTTTAGATAATGGAACATCAGAAACTGTAACACTCCGTAGAAAAGCACAGATTGATCATGCTTCTGTGAAACAGAAGCCTGTGGCGAAAACCAACTGGTGGTAAATTCTATGCATTTGAATTGCATACATAAATCTAAGACAAATAAAACCTCAAGAAATCATCCACGTTTATGACAAAAGATTATTTTTATTGTTTCATCTTCTCGGTTTTCAGAACAAGTGCATTTACAATATATCTCAGCATAATTTTTAAAACATTTGATATGGATGTAGCAAATCAAATCATACAAAAACCTGCTAACAATTTATCTATTGTAATCAATAGGCTCCTCCTGCCCTTGGGATAAAAGATTATTGTTCTTTTCTTTATTGTTCCTGTCTTAGTGTGAAAATAAGCAGAGTAGAGCTTTACTTCAGCAGAGATCTTATAATATAGCCACAGGAGAATGGTTCCCTGTGGGAAGTCTAAAGCCACACTAACTTTGGGGATATTAGAAAGATCATAGTGGTAGCATTTCTGTTCTACCTAACTTTGCCAGTCCCCAGGTGAGTATTCCCATTATTTCTCTCAAAATGTCATCTCCCTGCTTATGGATTGACTTCATGCATTTTAGCAATGTAGGGATTAATAACACATCTCAATTACAGAATCAATAAAAATATGTCAGTGTAGATGGAGATACACACATGACCTAGCACTTTTATTTATTTATTTATTTTTAATTATATTGGGTTCTTTTTTTTTAAAGATTTTACTTATTTATTTGACAGAGAGAGAGAGCGAGCATGTGCGAGAGAGCACAAATGGTGGAGAGGGAGAAGCAGGCTGCCCATTGAGTAGGGAGGTGGGGCTTGATCCAGGACCCTGGCATCATGACCTGAGCCACCCAGAGACGCAGTACTTTTAAATGAAAAAACCTTTTAGGTTTCACCTAGGCCAACATTGACCATGTTCCACAAAGCTCTAGGTTCTTCAGAAGATCTGAAATGGAAAAAAAAAAGAAGAAGGAGAAGGAGAAGATCTGAATTGGTTCCATAAGCCATACAGCACGTAGAGCATCATTCAAGTATGAAATGACATGTAAAGCAAGAAGCAAGCATGGCGGGGTGGGGACAGCTACTAAAATATGCACTGTTGGTATTGCAACACCCACATAGGATGAGTAGGTAGTTATGAAAAGCTAATCAATATCATCGATATTATAGCTCAGGGGAGATTCCAAAAATCTGCATCTCACTTTCTTGATTAGATCATGTGAAATTTTTACAGTCGCAGATAATCAATGTATCTCCCCATTTTGCTTATTTTTTCCCATAATATGTTCATGCAGACAACTACAAAAAGGGTATTACTTATTTATTTGAGAAATACTGGAATATGCTTGATATGAACATGTGTTCATATACATGTATATGTGTCTGTATAAGTATCGTGTATGTGTACATGGATTAGAGCAATTCACTGATAAATGAGCAGCTTCTTAAAAATTATCAAATAACTTCACCAAAATGGAGCAATAGCAGAAGATAAATGTCTTAGATTCACATAAAAGTTATTGCTAAATGTGTTCAACCCTTGAGTATTGAGTAATGTGAAGTCACTATTAAGAAGATGACAATGTCTTTCAAGAGTATTGGATAATATTATCATACAAAACATCAATTTTTTTTGAAGATTTTATTTATTTATTTGACAGAGAGAGATCACAAGTAGGCAGAGAGGCAGGCAGAGAGGAGGAAGCAGGCCCCATGCAGAGCAAAGAGCCCGATGCAGGGCTCGATCCCAGGACCCCGAGATCATGACCTGAGTCGAAGGCAGAGGCCTTAACCCACTGAGCCACCCAGGCACCCCAAAACATCAATTTTATTAAGACATTTTTAATTCTTCATTAAGGGTATGGTAGTACGTTTTAGAATTTTCTTTTCAATAACATTATCCATTGGCTATGAAATTAGATGTTGCCCAGGCTATTTAAAATAAAACAAAACAAAAAAATTCTTTTTTAAGTCCAATAGCTAAGTATCCTAACAATTACATGACCCCAGTAGCTAGCATATTGCTGATATTTTAACAGAATAACTAAAATGAAATTGATAATGAAGGGATTGAAATGCTTTTATACTTGTGGTTGAAGATAAAATGTCAGCAATGAAGTTGAAAATTAAAAATCGGATTTGACAGTCAAAACTAAATAAATTTGCTTACTTTTAATTCTTGGAGAGATTATCTGCCAGAGTCAGGCACAGACTCTCCCTCAGAGGGAGCTGAGGTTCTTAATGGCCCCATTAAGTATCTTATAATGCAATGAGATCTTTTATTGGTTTCAGCCTAATAGTAGAGATCCAAACTTGTTGAGAAACAAGTCATTATCCCTTTTCAGATTCAAGTCTGACCCACTGAGGGAGTCACCATATATATATTAGGGAGTCAAATCTCATTTATTTCCTGATTCCTTAACAGTCTCTGACTTCTCCAAGTCTCCTCAGAGGCTTAACTGAGGGCTTTGTGGTTCTGTTTAGTTTAGTAGCCACCTAAAGGAAAGAAGATTTTCTTGATACAGTGCTTTCAAAACACACATACACATACATTCATTCACAATCTCATACAAACGGCAGTTTAAATGTCCAGTCTACTATGAAGCTTCAAGTATATTGTCTGAGGAATTAGATTCCTCAAAGGAGTTCTTACTGATTTCTAGGCAGGTTTTATAAATTTAGATTAATAAAATGCATTAATAAAGTACTTTAAGGGGCGCCTGGGTGGTTCAGTGGGTTAAGCCGCTGCCTTCAGCTCAGGTCATGATCTCAGGGTCCTGGGATTGAGTCCCACATCGGGCTCTCTGTTCAGCAGAGAGTCTGCCTGCCTCTTTGCCTACTTGTGATCTCTCTCTCTCTCTCTCTCTTTCTCTGTCAAATAAATAAATAAAATCTTTAAGTAAAAAAAAATTAAGTACTTTAAGTGATTGATAGATGATGGATGAAACAGAGAGAGAGAGGACAGCACATAGTCAATTTCAAAAAAAAAGAGAGAATAATATTACCTACTCAACCACTCCTTACTCTGGTTCAGCAAAGATAGCATTCCAAACTTCGCAGGAAAATGATGATTTGGTACCCTTCCCTTAAATTATCTTCAGAAGAACAAACATCTGGGCGATAAAAATTATTACCAAATTAAAACCCAAAAGTTTCTAACATCTACCTTATATTTCTCTTGTTCTTTTGCTCTGTACCTTTTGCTCTGACCTTTAATAGAACTGAAACCCACTGTCAGAGAATAGATTTCAGAATGAAATTAAATCACTTCTCTACACTTTACCTTCTTAATGCTAGACAAAGTAAACCTCTTTAAATTTCAATTATAAGGGTATTTTACAGTAAATAGTTCTACACTGAATAAGATAAATCAAAACCTTTTGTCATCAATGACCTTTACAGCCCATGGTTGAAAATTAGACAAAGCCTACCATTCCCATACCTGGCCTGATTAGGAGAGATAAGCAGGATGGCTATATGAAAGGGAAAGGACTGTAGATTATTTTCAGACTGCCTTCTGCAGGAAAGAACAGAAAGTCAGGACTGAAAATTATGTTAGACTTACTGTTCCCAGACTCATTAACTTAACACATCTGGATTTAGGGGGCATGTTGTCCAGTTGGATCGTAGGAGCATATAACTTCATCTCTGGGGGTTCTTTCCGAAGTCTCTTCAGAGCTTCTACAAAGAATTTTCTCTTAAGCACCTTTAAGAGAATCAAGAGCTCTACACCTCTAAGCTAGTATGGCAATATAAAGATTTCTGTTCTCTCTTATATGCAAATATTAGAGAAAAAAAAGCCTTTTAAAACCTGTTTATGAATATGATGTCTTTTGGATATATCAGAGGCAATAACTTTGTCTCAGGTTCAATGCTTGGGTTTTTGCTCAGTTATTAACTCAAGGCTAATTACTGTAGTTTCAAGGTGCCTGTTGCACACAAACATCTTCTTTCCTACTGTTTGAACTTTTAAGTGTTTCTCTGGTGCTGCACATTTTTTTATTCCTTTAAATGGCTTTGATCAGTTGAATTAAAAGCCAGAGGTTTTACCTACTAAGGCTTTCACTACCATAATAGCAGATTTTGAGATTTCTGAGGTAAAGATGATTTCTTATTTTGTATAATTAGTACAGATGCAGTGAGTTGCACTAAATCACTCCTAATCAATTTACATTTCTTGGTTGAAAACTCTCATTTATAATCTAAGAACACATTGATATTTCATTTGTTAGAAAACAGAGAACAGAGTTTTCTCATCAAATTTTAATTTTTCATTTTAATTACATACCACATTCTCCCAATATGCAGAGAAAAAATACTTTAAATTCATACTTAGAACTCATACAGACGTGTAGAGGGTTGGAAGTGTAGAAAGTAAAACTTACTGCAGTTCTGAAAATAAATTTAAATAATAATCCACCTTTCAACCTTAATAGAGAACATTTTTAGAGACTATATAGCATTTTATGTGTCCAACCGAACTAATTGAGCATGTTGACAATGGAAGTCTACAGGATTCATTTCATTATTCTATTTACTGGAATTATTGAATATTGTATTGTCCAAACCTGGTCACTATTGAAACTGGAAGGAGTTCTTACCAATGATGTACTAAGATAACAAAAATAAACCAGAACTGCCCTGGGTGAAATATGGAAACCTTTATATAAACACTAGAGTCACAAATAAAATTTTAATCTTCCTCATACAATCCAATGAAGTTAAATTCTACCAGCTTAACATGTAAAGATTTACAAATCTAGAAAACATACTTAGGCTTGAGGCAGATATTGTTGGTCTTGATCATAGAACTGCCTGCAGTATTATTTAGGCAAGAAGAGGCAATATGCCCAGGGAAGTCTTTTCTTCCAGTCTTAGGATATGAACCATGCTTGATGCTATATTAACTATAAATTACAATGTAATACTTCATTACTGAGGAGTACACATGCACATGCACACACATACACATCCACACACGTATGGTCCATGTGTACAGTGCATGGTATGTATTATTTTTTGTATACTCCCGGGGTGGCTAGTTATCATTTGAAATACTCTAATCCTGGTATAGACAGTCAGAATTTGAAAGATTCTAGTCACATGTATACAGTTCAGACACTACTAATTGACCCCACTAGGTGTTTTCACTAATGTTCTTTCTTTCTTTTTTTTTAAGTGGGCTGTAATTCGGGGCTTGAACTCACAACCCTGAGATCAAGCTCTGATCTGAGATCAAGAGTTGGACCCTTAACCTACTAAGCATCCAGGGGCCCTTCACTACTGTTATTTCTAAAAAGTACCAGAGAGCTTGTTAGAAAATATTTTTTCATTTGTTGACTAAGTGTTCAAGATGCATTGATCGGCCTTTTCATCATTGCATAGGATGGGTATAAGAACTTAGTGACCTCAATAGCCTGTGGTCCTTAGAACTAAAGCAGAGTCCTTAACTTAGGTTTCAGAACTATGTTAAGGGGCACCTGGGTGGCTCAGTGGATTTAGCCTCTGCCTTCAGCTCAGGTCATAATCTCAGGGCCCTGGATCCAGCTCCACATCAGGCTTTCCGCTCAGTGAGGAGCCTGCTTCCCCCTCTCTCTCTGCCTGCCTCTCTGCCTACTTGTGATCTCGATCTCTCTGTGTCAAATAAATAAATAAAATCTTAAAAAAAAGAAAAAGGTTATGTGGTAGCTTTTATGTTTAACTTTCTCTTAGAGGCTACTGTATCTTTCAGAAAGAAAAAGCTAACGTGAATGACATACTGAGAGTCAAGTCAGCAAAACTGAAATGACTACAGCTATTTTAAGAGTGAATTTGATACAGAGAATGGTTAACTGGAAGGGTTTTCGAAAACTATAAGACAGAAAAGGAATTGTGAGGTAAAGATGATAGAAAATGTAGGAAGCAGCTTCCAGCCCCAGGTCTTGAGGGGAAGAAAGGGAAGAATTCAGCTGATCAGACCTAGAAAATGGGAGGAAATCTGGATTCAGACCAAGGCAAAGGGGGCACTTCCTGGTGTTGGTAACTCGGTGACTAGTCTGGAAACATGGAATACAATTTGAAGACTGGACCCAATTGCCTGGAGATACTAATAGGATAGGATGTCAGGCAGGAAGTTTCCTATCCCTTTTCTAGCGTGCTGCCTTCCAGGTTGCCTCTAGTGCCCTCTGCTGTCAGCCTAAGGGAGAAGGAGTAGGCAAAGGGGTAATGTTTGCAGCTCCAGCCCTGGTTTCAGAGAGTTCATGGTCCCCCTCTTAACTGTGGGGGACACATTCCAAGACCCTTACTGGATGCCTGAAACCGTGAATAGTGCAGAACCCTACATATGAGAATGTTTTTCTTCCTCTACATGCATACTTATGACAAATTTTAACCTATAAATTAGGCACAGTGAGTTTAATAATAGTAACTAATTATAAAATTGAACAATTGTAACTATAATATACTGTAATAGAAGTAACATGAATGTAGCCTTTCTCTCAAAATATCTTACTGTTCCATACTCACCCTTCTTTTGTAATGATGCAAGATGATAAATATCTATCTATATAATGAGATGAAGTGAGGTGAATGACATAGGCACTGTGATGCGGTGTTAGACCATTCCTGACCTTTCAATGATATGTCAAAAGAGGATCATATGTTTCCCACTAGCACTTTGCCCTAGGTTACTGAAAACGCAGAAAGAAAAACTGTGGATAAGGGAGGAAAACTGTATAAAAAAATGGGTTTGAGGTAATGAGAAATTAGCTTAATATCAGCACATCAGCTCTGGTCACTGTGAAACCATAAAAACTCAACTCCCCTTTGGCAATGATTGTTTGGGGGGAGGAACATCATGTAAAAGAGTTTTGACTAATAGCAGGTATGGAGAAGTCAGTTTGGGGGTACTTTTTTATGGCCTAGGGTTTTAGGCTTTACAGAGTACAGTTTATAAAATAGATTTTCTGTCATGTGTAAGTCAAGTTTAAAGACTAATAATAAAACCTAACAGCTTATACTCATAACCCAACTTTAAAAAGAAAGAACATTCTGTGTCCTAAAAGCCTTTCCTTGATCTCATATTGTTCTATCAACTCACATGAAGGTAATCATGACCCTGAAATTTGTGTTTTCTTTTATTTATAGTTTAATCCCTTATTTATATATTATTTTAGAATAAAGAACCCTGAAATGAAACCATGCAAATAGGGATGATCAATTTTTACAAAGGTACAAAGAATGCTCATATTCTACTAGTGGAAATGTAAAATGGTATGAGATTTTTGGAAAACAATGGAAATTTCTTAAATAGTTGAGCACACATCTAACACTGATTCAGTCATCCCACTTGAAGAGAAAAGGAAATAAATGTGCATACAGAGACTTGTACAGGAATGTTCATAGCAGTTTTATTAATAATAGCCCAAACCAGGATACTATTGAAATGTCAGCCAACAGGTGAATGGATAAAATACATTGTGGTATATCTATGCAATACTATTCAGCATTAAAAAAAGAATGAACTATTGTTATAACAACAGCTTTGTTGATCTCAAAATGATTATTCTGAGTGAAAGAAGACAGATCAAGAAATAATCATACTGTATGGTTTCACTTGTATAAAACTCTAGAAAAGATAATGGGGCACCCGGGTGGCTCAGCCATTAAGCATCTGCCTTAGGCCTAGGTCATGATCCCAGGGTCCTGGGATCGAGCCCTGCATTGGGCTCCTGCTTCCCCTGCTTGTTTTCCTCTCTCTCGCTGTCTCTCTCTCTCTCTGTCAAATAAATTTTTTAAAAATCTTAAAAAAACAAACAAAATAAAACTCTAGAAAAGACAAACTAACATAGTAATAAAAGGCAGATCTGTGACAAGAATGGGGGATGTGATACAGAAGGAGATGAAAAAGAGGAATTAAAAAGGTGCAGAGGGAAACTTTGGGAGTGATGAATATGTCCACTGTTTTGATTATAGTGATGGTTTCACAGATACATGCATATATCAATAGGTATCTAATTTTATACTTTAAATATACATGGTCAATTGTATGTCAATCTTACCTAATAATGCCGATTAAAATAAAAATAAAAATGAATTAAAGACCTAAATGTAAGACCTGAAACCATAAAAATCCAAGAAGAAATTATAAGCAGTAATTTCTTTGAGATTGCCCATAGACACATTTTTCTAGATATGTCTCCTCAGCCAAAGGAAGCAAATGCAAAATTAAACTTTTGGGACCACATCAAAATAAAAAGCTTTTGCACAGTGAAGGAAATCACCAATAAAACAAAAAGGCAACCAAGGAACAAGAGAAGATATTTGCAAATGATATATCCAGTAAGGAGTTAATATCCAAAATACATAAAGAACTTACACAACTCAACACCAAAATAATAATAATAATAATCTGATTAAAAAGTGGGCAGAGGACCTGGACAGACATTTTTTCCAAAGAAGACTTACAATGGCCAACAAACATATGTAAAGATGCTCAAAATCACTCATTACCAAGGAAATGCAAATCAAAATTACAATGGGATATCATCTCACATGTGTCACAATGGCTAAAATCAGAAACACAAGAAACAAGTGTTAGAGAGGATATGGAGAAAATGGAGCCTTCTGCACTGTTGTTAGGAACGCAATCTGGTACAGCCACTGTGGAAGACAGTATGGACATTCCTGAAAAAATTAAAAATTAAACTGTCATATAATCCAGTAATTCCACTACTAAGTGTTTACCCAAAGTAAATGAAAACACTTGAAAGAATATATGCCTCCCTATGTTTATTGCAGCATTTTTTACAATAGCCAAGACACAGAAGTTATAGATGAGAGGGTAAAGAAGATGCGGTATGTATGTAATGGAATATTACTCAGTCATGAAAAGAATGAAGTCTTGCCATTTGCAACAATATGGATGGACCAGACGATATAATGCTAAGAGAAATAAGTCAGTCAGAGAGAGACAAATACTATATGGTTTCATTCATACGTGGAATTTAAGGGGAAAAAAATGAATGAACAAAGAAAAAAGAGACAAACAAACAAACCAGACTCCTGAATACAGAGAACAAACTGGTGGTTGCCAGAGGGGAAGTGGGTGATGGGATGGGTAAAACAGGTGCAGGGAATTTAAAGTATACTTACCTTGATGAGCACTGGAAATTGAGTAGAATTGTTGTATCATCATTTTATACACCTGAAACTATTATACCACTATTTACTAATTATATTTGAATAAAAAATAATATAAAATGAAATTTTGTTTTACCTGTTTTTGAACTTCGCATAAATGAAATCATATTGTAAGTACTCTTTTGTCACTTGCTTCTTTCATTTTATATTATATTTTTGACATTAACCCTGTGGGTTAGTTACAGTTTATTTTCACAGTAGTACAGAATTCTTATGTATTATAAATGTATCACAATATATTTGTCAATTTTGCTGTTGATAAGCTAGTTTTGGACCATGATGGACAAAGCTATTTTACACACTTACATGCTTATTTACCAATACACATTTGGAAGTGTTTCCCTAATTTCTAGGTGAAATGTAGGATGTTCACATGCTCAGATTTTCTAGGGAATGCCAAACTGCTTTCCAACATGGTTGTTCCAATTTATTCACCCACAAGCGGTAATAAATTGGAACAACCACAAGTGAATGTCTTTTCTTTTAATCCATAAGTTGGCCAACATACATGACATGATCTCATTTTTTAATAGCTGCCAATCTGATGTATATTATTGTCTTTGTCAGCTCTGGCTGCCATAACAAAATACCAGAATAGATTGGGTAGCTTAAACACAGAAATTTATTTTCTCACAGTTTTGGAGGCTCAAAGTTTGAGATCAGGGTGCTGACATTGTCAAGTTCTGGTGAGAGCTCTCTCCCTAGCTTGCAGCCAGCTACCTTCTTAGGTAGCTGACCTCACTTGGTAAGAGAAGGATCTCTTTCTCCTCTTATTCTTCCAAGACCACTCATTAATTCTATCATGAGGGCCCTACCCTCATAAAGAAAGGAAATTTTAATTACCTTCCAAAGGCCTCATCTCCAAAGAGCATCCTATTAGTGGCCAGAGGTACAACATGTGAATTGTTACAGGGCAAAATTCAGCCCATTGTAGCTGAGTTTTAATTATCAAATTACCTAACTATTAAATAGGTTGAACATCTCTTTTATGTGACTAAGGGTCTTTATAAAATTATATCTTTTGCTTATTTTTCTACTTTCTTATTAATTGGTAAGTATTATACTGAATATGTACGTATTCTGAATTTATTCCTTTATTGGCTACTGTGTTATAAATATTTTTTAGCTTGTGGCTTATATTTTCACTCTTTATGACAATTTGATCAATAGAATATGTTAATTTTAATAATAGTTAAGTAATAATTTTTATGACTTTTAAAATTTTGTGTGACTTCTTAAAGAGTTTCTCATTCCCTAGGATAATGTCATAAAAGTATTAGCCTCCATTATTTTTCACAAAGTTTATAAATTGCACTTAATCAACTGGGAATTAGAGATCTTTGTTTTTTATTTATTTTTTTAATGATTTCATTTACTTGTCAGAGACTGAGAGTGCACAAGCAGGGGGAGTGGCAGGCAAAGGGAGAAGCAGGTTCCCCAATGAGCAAGGAGGGATTTGCTCTGGACTGCATCCAGGACCCAGAGATCATGCCCTGACCTGAAGGCAGACGCTTAACCAACTGAGCCACCCACTAGTTCTGGAATTTTGTTTCTGTTTTTTTTTTTTTTAAGATTTTATTTATCCATTTGACAGAGAGATCCAGCAGGCAGAGAGGCAGGCAGATAGAGAGAGATGGGGAAGCAGGCTCCCTACCTAGCAGAGAGCCCGATGCGGGGCTCGATCCCAAGACCCTGGGAACACGACCCGAGCCAAAGGCAGAGGCCCCAGCCCACCGAGCCACCCAGGCGCCCCTGGAATTTTGTTTTTTAAATTAATAACTGGTCAACGCTCTCTGACAAACCATTATGATCATGACCACAGTAAATGTTGGGTGGTCAATCGGAAAAATGACAAGGTCCTTAACCTTTGATGATGTCACTGAATCCGTAAACAAACCCTGAAACCGTCTAGTTCTAGACTCCTTGCTATGTAAGATAGTAACGTTCTTACTGTCTGAGCCACTCCTGTCTGAATATTCTGTTACTTGAAGTTAAACTCTCACTATTTGATAAAAAGTGCCACAATTAATCACCTGGGCACTTATTCCTAAGTGTGACCTGGAAACAGTAGAAAAGTCAGGACAAACAACCCTGGTCCAATTGATTTTTTATCTTGTTCCTGGAGTTTGCATGATGCACTTATTGTTACCTCATTGGCCCAGTTACTTTCTCTCTGCTGAGGACCTTTCTCTGGCTACCATTATGCCATCAGTGTCCAAAAGACAAAAGAAAGCTGTAGGTGTTTATCGTAAAAGAAGACACAGTTTCAGTACTGAATGCAGTCTTCACCCTTGGCTCCTTGTTATCAATACCGAGCATCAGCAATCTCTTCAAACAGCTCCCCTGGAACAGCCTTGATCCTGGGGGTCGGCAGGATCTGAGAGAGATTTAACGCACTATTAGTAGTACACATGATTCCATTCTGAGCACTGCACTTGGCAGAACATTACTGCAACCGAAGGGCTATATTAATGTCTTATGGAGCTGTAAACTTGTTGAAAATGCACCTGAATTCTCAGAGGTACGGCAATGAAGATATAAGCAAGCCTGGGGTGAGTGTTTAGCTTTGCAGTTTATTTTCTGCTTAACAATAATGGGAGAAGGAGTAGCAAACTACTATTACTTGTGATTCATGCAGCAGTCCTCTAATACCGCAGGTGAACAACTTCGGGAAGATGAAGCTGTTTGCATCTTTATGCCCAAGAGAGTGATCCTCCAGATCTGGACTGTGAAGATTTGACAGTGTAAGGCATCAGACCATTTAGAGAAGGCCATTATGTGCAATTTGTTCCAATTAATATGAAAGCCTAGCATTTCTCCAGAAGTACCTCCTAGTGTAAGCAGTGAATGGATTGATATTTTGCAGATTCTGTTGATTAGGTTAACCAGAGCATAAGGCATTATAACTATCAGTCGCCAATTATTATGCTTAATGGGTATAACAAAGTCTTTCATTTCTCCAGGAAAATAGCCTTTTTGGCCTGACCTTTAAAACCCCAAATCACTTTATTTCTGTTCAATTCCTTCTGTAGGATATGACCTCTAAATAGAGCTTACTAGTTAGCAATGTTTGGTGATAAAGCCCAATGCAAAAAGAGAGGCAGAGCAGAGCACACACCAAAATATTGGGAGACCAGGGACGTAGGCCTGATGCTGCCTCAATGTACTGTGGGAACTTAAGTAGATTATCTGTGCCTCCTTGTCCTGACATGTTCCCTAATTGCAGAAGTTGAACTAAATTTCATCTGTGAAATCACATGTGTTCATTTCCTTCATTCTGAATTCTACAAACCCATAATATTATGCTGCCTTCGTCAGTGTTCATCCCCTTTAACAAGTTCCATTCAACAACTAATAAAAATCCCATCTCTCTTAGAAAAATTTCCTTGGCTTTCTAAGATACGGTGGAACTCAGAATCTTGTTACATCTGAAAGCCTCTCTAAATGTGTGATTTTGCTAGAAAACCAGGAAAAAACTAGAGTATGAACTGACATTGAAAGTGAGCAAATTACTCATGAAGCATATGTATATAATATTTCACAGCCATGGGTATAATATTGCATTGGAAGTTAACAGGGTAGAAAAGAAGTGTGAAGAAGGGTTCTGTGAAGATTCCATAGTGATCGAAGCAAAGGGCCATGGTCATGTGGCAAAACACAAAAGGGCCACTCACCACCCCTGCCAGAGACAGCCAGTTGAGAGGACCGAGCACACCTGGGGCACCAAACTGGGCCATTCATGCCCAACATCGGACTTCTTTAATAGAAAATCTTTGCTCTGGGGCTTCCTACAGGCCTGCCTGAGACTCAGAGTTGTACTGCAGTATGAAGTTCTTCCTCCTCAATTCCTTCCTCTCTCAGATGTCAGATCTGCATCAATCATAATCTGAAAGTTTCCCTATCAGCTCCTACTCTCCTTTATTCTTCATAGGCATCCCCCCAGTTAAGCTTTTGCACAACTAATTCTGTCTTGATGTTTGCTTCTTAAAGGACCCAGCACAACACCAGATGACTACTTGGAATAATTAATATTCTAGACTTCCCGGCATCCAAGTGTGACCATTTCACTATGTGGTTTTAAGGGCATATGATGTGTAATAACCTTAAAGTGATCTACCAGGAGGTGAGTCTCTTCTTCAGGGCCTCTGTTCTGCTAGCTAAAATGTGGGCATAGAGGTTAGGTTCACAGCAGCTAACTCAGATTATGATGTGGAAGCGATATATTTAGGATTAGGGCTATAGATCACTGATGGTAGAGAAAACGTCATATCAACCTAGATAATACAAGTTTACACAAGAGAGAAAAATAGTCAGTGATATTTTCACTTTTCTATTAAACAGCACAATGTAATTCTAACTTACATGGGTCCCTGCACTTCAGGGAGGTGGGGAAGAAGCAAATAAAACACTCGTTAAACAGGAACCAATGCACAATGGCAGAGAATAGTTTGTCTCACACACACAAACACACACACTAAAACTCTCAGAAAAGGGGACATCATTGCCACCTAAAATATTTGGGAAGGTCATAACCTGGATTTTGAAAGACAATTAGATGTAGAAAGGAGGATTGTAGACTGGGAAAAGAACCCGAGTATACCACTTTTTTAGGGTTAGAAAGAGACTACTCTCCATGCCATTGAGGTGGTTTAGTGACAAAAAGTTCAAAATAAAATTAGGTGGGGGAAACCTTGCCAACTCTGCTTCGGCAATATATCCTAAAGAAACCTGGCTGGTTATTTGCCTTTTGGCTGTGATCTATCCCCTGCCCTTCTCTACTCTGCTGTGTATTTCAAGGGCCTGATTCCTGAAGCCACACTTACCAAGAGTCTCTGACTAATGTTTTCTCAGCTGGGTTTGGCCAATGGGAAGTATTGGCTGGACTCTGGAGAACAGGAAGATAGACAAAACCGGGGTATATCTTTATCTGACTCTTTTTCAATCAACATCTCCAGTGGTTGTTTTGTCTTTTCAGTGATTCCGTCTTCTGCTGCACAGCCCTGGCTCCTGGCCCAGACACTTTCTTTCCTCCCTGTGTTCCTCTTGCCCTAGGGGTCATATTGGCTTCCTGCAGTTGCTAATCTTGATATCACCTCACTTTCCCCCCTTTGTTCTCGTAGCACTTTTGATAACTTCACAACCAATTTCCTGTGTTAAATTCCTTCTATGAAATTACCTGGCTTAGCAGATTGTGTTGCTACCTCATGCCTATGTCTACAACATTCATTTAAATACATCCAAGCCTACTTAATGTAAATATCTGCACGTATTGGTCTTAAGGTTTTATTTAGCCTCAAGAGCACATGTGATCATGCATAAGGAAAACTAAAAGTGACAAAGAGTCGGTGTCTGCAGAAGGGGGCAATGATGGACAGGGAGCTGGTGGATAAAAACCAGATTCTTTAACCGGGAGCAGAGGATGGTAGGTAACTCTAAGTTGTATACCAGTGTTTCTCCTATTTCCCTAGAGGGATAGAGTTCCAGTTGTCCATGGTGGTAACTGGTTTGATCATGTACATTTATTTTGGCATCTTTCTCTTCCCCGTTTTATTTCCCCACTTCTCTACCAGTTTACCAAATAAACTACTTGCATTTGAATCCTTGTCTCAGGGTCAACTTCTAGAGAAATCTAAACCAAGACAACTGGCTTGGGTTTGATATCTCAGGCAAGATGTTAAGTCATGCAAAACCCTTTCTTGACCCTCCTTGCCCATCCATCTTCCAGAGCTTACCATAAAACCTTTATCAAACTAGCACTTACTTCTTAAAGTTGAAATTGTCCACTTACATTTCTCATGTTTTGAAGAAATTGTAAACTATAATCTTCCACTTAGTACTTTTCCTGGAACAAAATAGCAGTCTATTAAGTATTTGTTGAATAAAAGAATGAGCGAATAAACAAGATGAAAGAAAGACTAGGGTGGGGAAAATTCTCACCATTATTCTCAACACAGTGCTTAGCAAGTCAGAAGATACTCGATAAATATCTATCAATGGAACTAATAACAGTGGATTTGGTGATAACTAACTTGAAGTTTAGAGTTGGAGATTTGGGGTTGGATGAATTCTTTGAAGAATTGCATAAACAGTAAAAAGAATATTGGTATTGGATAAGGTAATCTTGTAGCAAGAGGACTATAATTGACAAGTTTGGGAAAATATGAAATATAAATTCTAATGACATAATTTTTATGATATCCTTGAAAATGGCATGACTCAAAAATCAAGGAGATAGCCAACATGTAATAATGAGAATTTCAAAATCAGACCAAAATAAAACATTTAGAAAAAGGTGACTAGGTTCAGATACAACGTTTGAAAAATTAACTACAAATACCTTTGTGAATGATACACTGAACTTAAAATTTATGTAAAAATTCATTTTCAAGTTAGTTTCACCATCAATGTGACTTACTCATCACATTTTTTTTTCTCAGAAAGTTGCTGAGAAGTTTTTGAGAGGTCATATTTTAGCAGTCTTAAACTTTTTATTTAGTCTTTTTAAAAAGGATTTAGAAGAATTATCCCCCACTCCCTTCATATTTAGCCCAAAATATAATAAATCATAAAACATTTTATTTCTAAAAGTTTCTACTGGAAATCCAAACATAAATCTTCATGATTGTCTTATGTGTTTCCAGAATCAGGTCCTTCAAAAACTTACACTCCAGATAAATAATTATGGACAGATACAACAAAATCCTAGTGCTACATTATAGATACCCTATAATAAAAATACTACTAAATACTGTCTGTTTTTTAAGATTTTATTTATCCATTTAGAGAGAGAGAGCACGCACATAGGTGTGCTCAGAGCTCAGCATAGGCAAAGAGCAGGTGCGCAAGTGGGGGAAGGGCAGAAGGCGGAGGAAGGAGAGGGCCAAGTAGACTGGGTGCTGAGCGGGTTCCATGACCCTGAGATCACAACGTCAGCCAAAATGAAGAGTCTGATGCTTAACCGACTGAGACACTCAGGCGCCCTGTCTGTTTGTTTTTAACAAACATTTCCTAAGATAAAAATTTTATGTCATGAATCCTGGGGAAAGCCAGACATCATTGACAGTGACTCTTGATGAAAGGGGGAAAAAAAATCAATCTGGAAAGATTGCTTATTGTTTAAAGCTACTTGTCTGTCTGTTTTAGTCTCCGTGGTAAATCTTTGTTTTTGTCGGAGAATTCTCATTCCCGATGAAAGACCCAGATAATTGTATATTTGGATAAATAGCCATGGCAGCCTGTCCCAAGGCAATCCTCAATAATACGATCTATGTGTTATAGCATTTTACCTAAATGTTAACTCTCAAGAGGGTTTGGCACAGAAAGTAAATATCACTGGTATTCCTTTTATTGTATGAAATATTTGTTTTGCTAATTTATACAAATCTATGAGAAACTATTATGTTTTAAATATAAATAATAGATCTACTAAGACATATCACTATTAAAAATAATAACAGGGGCGCCTGGGTGGCTCAGTGGGTTAAAGCCTCTGCCTTCGGCTCAGGTCATGATCTCAGGGTCCTGGGATCGAGCCCCACATCGGGCTCTCTGCTTAGCAAAGAGCCTGCTTCCCTTCTTCTCTCTCTGCCTGCCTCTCTGCCTACTTGTGATCTCTGTCTGTCAAATAAATACATAAATAAATCTTTAAAAATAATAATAATAACAGATTTTATGTCTACGAAGCATGTGAAATTCTATGAGAAATTTTCCAGAAAAGAAAATCCATCTTCCTGGATCAGTCTACATCAATTCAACCTTCTTACTTTTATTCACCACTTAAATTCAAATACACCGTAAAAGACAGACAAAAATGCATCGTCTTATTTTGTTCCCTACTTACTCATCCCCTAGCTAACTATTTTATTTTATGTTCTGATAAAGCTTCATCTGCTAGAAAGAGTTTTTCCTATAAGTTGATACTGTTGTTTATATTATATTTGCCTACCCATCACCATTGTCATCGCTGTCTGAGACATTAATAAATTTAGGATATGAGAAAATGACCAGCAACTAATGGAAGTAGTCTACAGAACTGGCCAAATTAGGTTATACGTGACTCCCATCAGAGTGTTTGCTTCGGCAGCACATATACTAAAATGAGAACCATACAGAGAAGAGTAGCATGGCCCATGAGCAAGGATGACACAAAAATACATATCACCCATCAGGTGTCACCTTTTAAGCTACCACATGGATTTAATACTGATGTGGAAGAGAACGTAGAAATCTCTTTCAACATCTCCAATTCACAGATAAGAAAAGGGAGGCGCACAAAATTTAAAATGACCAGACAAAAGTCCTATTATTGCAACTTAATGACAAAGCCACCCAGAGCCCAAATTCTCTGCCTCCCATTTCAGGAAATTCTTTCATTATAGAATCATCTTGAGGTTTTCAGCGTCTTTCACATTATGTGTTACATGTTTTGGCTATCCTGGATAATATTATCTTCCAAAAAATAATTTTAAATAGTATTTCATTGATAAAACTTTCATTTGATTCTAATGTAAGGTAATTTATTCAACTGACTTGCTCAACAAATTTTTATTGAGAAAGTACTATCCTGAGTTCTGAGACTATAGAAGCAAACAAAACTCCCTGCCTTTATTGGAACACATCATCTAAATTACACATTACAATTTATAATTGTCATATTCCATCTTGGTTAGTGCAACTGTATTTTGGTTACAATTGTTTTAGACCAGAAGCTGATGCCATTTCTGAGGGGAAAAAATCTGAGTGACAAGAGCAGAAGTAGTTAGTCCAGTTTCAAAACCAGAATTACAGTGTACAGATAAGGGAATAAGGCAAATAAAGTATAGGAGAAAGGTAGGGACAGCTTTCACAGTGCCAGGCTTGTGCAAAGTCAAGAGTCTAGCTGATAAATACCACTGAATGCAACAAGCATTTATTCAGCTCCCATGTGACTGTTAGCCCCGTTATCTTGTTTGCTATTTAATTACAAGCACCTAGAACTGTGTGTGCCACATCATAGATGTTCAATAAATATCCTGGAAATGAAAGAATGGATAATGTAAACCAGATATTGTACTAGATTACAGAGATACAAAGATGAATAAAATGTGGTCCCATCTTGTAAGAAGTTCATAATCTCATAAGGGATCATAAATATATTTATTAAATGTCTTCCATTAGTAAAACACTATGCTAGGCACTGCATTAAGGA
>ML109986.1:0-35003 GCA_003697995.1 Taxidea taxus jeffersonii | reverse complement strand
GTCTAGAAAAATTATAAGTGTACACTACTGCTCTGTAAAATTTAGTCTCGTGAGGTTCTTATAAGCAAATTATCATTTGACCAGAGCCTTCCTTAGAATGAAAAATACAATCAACAGAATCAGAGCTTAAACTGAGACTGATCCTAGGCCCAGAATATGAGTAAAGGATGGCCATTCTCTTCTCACCTTGATTTTTCTCACATTTTTCATCCATACTGGGGAGATAAATCAACAACAATGATAGACCACATAAATTGTTTATTAAGTGTGCTTTGCTTGTTCCTGGCATGAGTCTATGAGACTCTTCATGAGAAATGAAGCTTCATCTTCTATGAGGACATAGAAAAGTTTACTTTCTTATAAGTAAGTGATAGGGATTGTCAGTCTAAACTTGAAACAACCCTTAGAAAAGGGGAGGTGTCTCCTGAATTTTGGAATTTTGTATATGGTTTAGACCTATGTTTGTTTTCAGCTGCATCTGAGAATAAGAACTCAAACTATATTCATAAGTCATATAGTTTAAATTTTTGGATACCAAGGGGAAGTGCTGCCAAGCATGAAATTTGTCTACAAGATACTAATCCCATAGTTGTTTCCTCATGCAGGGTTCACTTCAAGATGATAAAAATTATCAGAAGTTCAGGAGAAACTTTTCTCATTTTACACATTTACTTTGTTTTTGTTTTTAATATGATATATGTCTATTTGATCAGAGCTATTTAAATCCCATTCTATCTAGGAGCAAATTAAATAAGAGACATTCTTATTTTTAGGATATTAGAATTTAAGAGTTCCAGAGACTGACAGAAATTATATGACCCAGGTCTCTCCTGGGAAAAATGAGTTCCCTCAAAGCTAAGTGCCTTGCTCAAGTCATATAGTTGGTAGTAGTAGATTCAGACTAAAATATTTTGATCATATACAAGCTATTTATCATATCAGCAACTTTCTTCTCTTTAAAACGTCACTAAGAATTAGGAGTATATACTCAAGGTAATAACTTAGCTTCTCCCTCATTAAATATTGCATATATGAAATAAAATCATTTTCAATTTTTAAATGATCTTATATTCAAATTTGATATGTGTCAGAGTAACCACTAAAACTTGTGGACTCTTATAATGTTGATTATAATAATAATCATGCTAAGTGAAAAAAGTCAGTCAGAGAAAGACAATTATATATGATCTCACTGATATGAAAAATTTGAGAAACAAGACAGAAGATCATAGGGGAAGGGAGGGAAAAATGAAACAAGACGAGAGGGGGACGAACCATAGAGACTATTAATCTCAGGAAACAAACTGAGGGTTGCTGGAGGGGAGGGACGTGGGAGGGGTGGGGTGGCTGGGTGATGGACATTGGGGAGGGTATGTGCTATCGGAAGTGCTGTGAATTGTGTAAGACTGAGGCATCACAGACCTGTACTCCTGAAACAAATAATACATTATATGCTAACAAAAAAAAATTAACCTCTGTAAAATGCCTCATAAAATTTTGTATGTATAGCACATATGACACAAATATTTGGTTTTGTTTCTGAAGTCCCATGAAAATTCTATTAAAATTTAATTATAAAATATTTCTAGTTATTCTTCACACATAATGCAAAGTGAAACAGGATTCTGAGAGTATACTAAGAAAAATGTTTTGTTATTTTAGTTTTGTGGCTTATCTAGACTTTGTCTAGACTAGTAGAAGGGAGTCCCATAGAAAATTCCATGGTCTGGGAGGTTGAGCTTCTGGATTATTAGATTGGCCCATTCTCTTCTCATTGCGATATTCTCTACCAATTCAAGGAGTGCTTTAGTGTGTGAGAGCTACCTAGACACACATGGTCTGGTAGGGCAATGGGTTTCAACCTCATAAAAAGAAAGAGAGTGTTCATTTTAAAAATAGAACATGAAATTTTAAGACAGGCTAGCATGCAGCTACAGGAAGCCTAGAGCCAATGGTGTCTGTAAGCTCCATTTACTCAGCCTGCGGAAGAGAGATACAAGGCCTTAATCATTACATTATACAGCTAACCTGACACATTGACTCTCTACATGATTTTGTGTTACTCTGCTTCCACCATATTCCAGTGAATTCCAATTATTCTTCCAGATTACATGTGCAAAAGTGTTAACATAGGGTCTGGCAATTTGTAGGTGTCCAATAAAACGAGAAATTCTTCTCATCACATCATAGAAGACATAGAGATAAAGATTGTGTAACTTTTACCTAAACAGTACAAGAAACTATAAAAAATACTCTCTGGACTGTAAAACTAGAAGCCATAATCCATATAATCTCGAAAGTGTCAGTTTTCAGGAAGCTCATATAACATGCTTAATGTTCATTTCCATTACTGGAGTCCCAGTAATCATTGGAAAAGGTGAAATCCATGTTTAACTCCATCTTAAAAGTGTCCTGAATGAAATGGAAAGTAGATCCTGTGGGAACTTCCCTTTCATTCTTGTTTCTGAGCTGATTAATCTTGCTTTCTCTGACAACTCCCATACATTCTACTAGGAGGTCTAGGTTTTCCCTCTCATCCTTTTTTCTTTTTCTACTCTCTTCCCAACCCTTTTCTCAATCACCTGCTCCTTCTGAGCAGATGTGAAATGAATATTTCTGATGCAGTGTGAAATGAATCTAGTGGCCATCTGGTGACTTTCACTAGCCCTTCCCTGTCAGTCCCCCCAGGACTCTTCAGTCTTCCTTTGAGAATGGCCTCTTTCTCACACTTAGTCTCTATTGCTTAGGTTGGTCTGAACCTATGCCCCATTCTTTCCCCAGCCCCCACTCCAAAAATGAACATGTGTCCCAAATTGAACAATCATCATATTCCATCTTTCCAGAAACAATGAATGGGTCAAAGATACTTGTTTGACTTGACTCTTCTGAAATTATTGAGAAAAGGAGGCTCTTACTTTGTCAGTGGGGTGAAGTTATGAGAATTTTGTCATGGAGTTGCTAGTAGACATGTCATTATAAGAGAAGAACTTTGCCAAGAGTGAAGCCACATGAAGGAAATCAAATTTAGGAGAGGAGACATGGTGACATGATTTGAACACCTGGAACCCTGGATTTTTCACTTATGTCAGCAAATTTTGGTTTTGCTTTAATTTGTTTGAGTTGGGTCTCTGTTATTTGCAAAAGAGTAAGTTCTGAGAATACACTTTCTTTTTCTGCACTCCACTGTAAGTGCAATTCAGTTCTTCTATTAGTAAGAAATTCAGAAACATGTCACAGTTCCCCCTCCAACAAGAATGAGTGAGGGTTAAGTGCTTCTAGCTTGAAACATCTTTTAATATAAACAGCTTTTTGAAGTCTACAGTCTAATGTGTCTATTCTGTGTCAGTATATTCTTGAAAAGAATGTGTCTATTACTGAGTGATTAATAACACATTATTATCATTATTAATATAATATTAATATCACTAATATTAAGTTATTACATTTCTTTAGTCACTGAACTTTGTTATTTCATTATCTGGTCCATATGCAGATACCATTTGAAAATGAAACCACCAACATCAATTACTTAATAAAATTCCAGTTTAAATTCACAAAGACTTGAAATGAGAGTTGGTGTACAAAACATGTAAAATCTAGGGACGCCTGGGTGGCTCAGTTGGTTAAGCGGCTGCCTTCGGCTCAGGTCATGATCCCAGCGTCCTGGGATCGAGTCCCACATCGGGCTCCTTGCTTGGCAGGGAGCCTGCTTCTCCCTCTGCCTCTGCCTGCTGCTCTGTCTGCCTCTGCTCGCTCGCCCGCTCTCTCTCTCTCTCTGACAAATAAATAAATAAATAATCTTAAAAAAAAAAAAACAAACATGTAAAATCTAGTCAAATATACTATGGCATGCAGGCTTTTTAATATAGGATTCCAGAAATTGTTGGAAGTAAAGAGCTTGAAGGGTATTATAAATCAGATATTATATTATTTATTCACTGCCATATTTAGTACTAAGAGAAGATGTTGTGACTTGAAAATAACTGAGCAAAATTTCTACTCAAGACTATTGTGCTTAAGAAAATAAAGGACAAAAAGAGAATGCTGAACATGCTCAGAATGTAAATATACAGTTATTTTGTGTTTGCTTTGAAGAAAGTGAAAACCAAAATCTTACTTATGCAAAAGAAATTAAATTTTTAATTAAGATGTTTTCCTTCTCTGAAAGCAGAAACAATTTTCTTATGATTTCTTTACACAAGAAATTTTATAGAGGATATATTTAAGAGTAATTTGATACATAGTACACCTAGAAAAGAAGTAGTCTTTTTTTGGGGGGGGATACAAGATGCTTGGTACCAGCTTTTTTGCTGTCTGTAATAGAAGCTGTAGAATTCAGTATTCTCCATCAGTTTAAAAGAGGTTTTTAATTTTTCTTGGTAAAGCCAATAGGAGGATTTGTTCATTGAATTTGTACTCTGGAATGAAAATTAAACATGCTCTGTATATATGGAAACTTATACAAACCAAATTATAAAAGATAGAGCCCTTACATAATCTTTATCCAATTGTATTGGCCTCAATTGGATTTTTTTTTTTTTTTTTTTTGTCAGAGAGGAGAGACAGAGAGAGCACACAAGCAGGCAGAGAGGCAGGCAGAGGCGGAGAGAGAAGCAGGCTCCCCGACGAGCAAGGAGCCCATGCGGGACTCGATCCCAGGACTCTGGGATCAGGACCCGAGCCAAAGGCAGCGGCTTAACCCACTGAGCCACCCAGGCATCCCCTCAATTGGATTTTTGTCTCTGTTGTACTATGTGATAGTTATTGATAACCATAAGTCAAGTAGTTTCAATTTAATAACACATTCAGTTATTCATGTAGCAAGTATTTATAGAGTGACTAGTATGCATTTAGAGCAGTAAACAGACTAAGCTCTTATCCTAAGCTTACATGTTAGTAGAGGAAGATAGCAATAAGAAAATAACAATTATATAAAATCAGATAATGATAAGTGCTATGGAAAAACATAAAGCAGAATAAGAAGTATGATGGTTAAACTTTATGGGTCAAGTTGGCTAGGTCATCGTTCCTGATTTTTGGTCAAACATCAGTCTAGATGTTTCTGTGCAGGTATTTTTTTTTAGATGTGATTAACATTTAGATCAGTAGATTGGGTAAAACAGAGTACCCTCCAAAATGTGTATGGTCCTCATCCAATCAGTTGAAGGTCTTAAGAGAAAAGAGCAAGGTTCCTTAAAGAAAAAGAGATTCTACCTCTGGACTGCCTTTGAACTCAACATTGCAACAACTCTGCCCCTGGTTTCCAGCCTGATGGCCTAGCCTATTGATTTTGGACTTGCCTACCCCCACCATCACATAAGCCAGTTTTTAAAAATTAACCCTTCTCTCTCTTTCTTTATCTGTATACACACTTGAGAACCAAACACCATATTGCAAGAGGAATGGGAAGGGCCATGGTGAGAAAGTGATTGCTATTTTATACAAGGTAATGAAGAAAGGTTGGATGAGGTGATATTCAACTAAAGGCATACAGGAAATACAGAAGCTAGACATGAGGTCATCTGAAGGAGCAGTCTAAGAAGTGAGAATGGCAAGTTCAGAGGCCCTGAGGCAGGAGTAGGATCATCAGCATGATCAAGGAACAGCACAGTAGCCATGGGAATGAATTAGGTAGAGAGTGGTCCAAGACGAGTTCAGAGAGGTGAAGGAAGAGACTGATATCACAGATACTTCAAAAATACTGGTTTTACTCTGAGGAAAATGGTAAGCTACTTGAGAGTTTTGTCAGCAGAGGAGTAAATATGATCTGACTCCTGTGATTAAAGAGTAAACCTGAGTGCCATGTTGAGAGTAAAATCAAAAGGACAAAGGACATGCAATAATCTGGATGAGTGATGATTATTGTGGATTGGACTGGATTGTAGTACTTGGATACTGATAGGGATTACTTACTTTTTTTTTAACATATATACAATGGAGTATTATTCAGCATTATAAAGGGAAAAATCCAAAATATGCTAATGAACCTTGAGGACATTATGCTAAGTAAAATGTTAGTCAAAAAAGCCAAACAGGGTATGCTTATATTTATATGAGATACTTAAAGTAGTCAAAATTATAGAGACAAGAAGTAGAATGGTAGTTTCCAGGTGCTGGGAGTAGGGTAGAATGGGGAGTTGGGCTTTTTGTTTTATTTTATATAATTTTTTTATTAAATAATCTCTGTGTCCAATGTGGGGCTCAAACCCACAACTCTGAGATCAAGAGCTGCATGCTCCACTGGCTGAGCCAGTCAGGTGCCCTGGGAGTTATCGTTTAATGGGAATAGAGTTTCAGTTTTACAAGATGAAAACAAGACTGAGAGTTATCCATCTCCACAGCTCCATCTCCATAGCATGTGATGGTTGCACAATATTATAACTGTATTTAATACCACTGAACTATAAACTTAAAAATGGTTAGTATGGGTAAATTTTATGTTAAGTGTATTTTACCACAATTTAAAATTGAAAGATATTTATGTGTGTGTTTATGTGTGTAGAAAGAAAGGAAAAAAATGATAATGAAAAACTAGGAAAACATTAGAAGTGAGTAAGTTTGAGTGAATGGTATACAAAATGTACTGTTTTTTCTTTTCTTTTCTTTTCTTTTTTTTAAAGATTTGCTTATTTATTGAGAGAGGGTGGGGGAGGGGCAGAAGGAGAGGGAGAGAGACTCCCAAGCAGACTCCTGGCTGAGTACAGAGCCCCAGTTGGGGTTTGATCTGGGGTCCTGAAGTATTACTTTCTTGATTATTTCTGGTCAGAGCAGACAATATCAGATCAGACGTGGAGTATGAGAGGAAAGAGTCAATGTTTTTGACCTAAGCAACTTTAGAATAATGGAGTTGCTATTGATAGAGATGGGTCATGTTGAAGGAAAGAAAATAGGTATGGGTGGAGAGATCCACTGTTTTTTGATTATGCTTAGATTTAAGTTGCTAATGATTCATCCAAGTGGCAGTGTGGAGTAGGCAGCTGGAGGCAAGTATGGCTCAGGATAGTAGTTTGTGAGTCATTTGCTTCAAGACCCTAGTTATTAACCTGGGTTTCACTACCTCTCATGGGACATATTGGAAAAATATTGGGCTTTTCAGTTGTCCTAATGACTAGGGAGAGTAAACTGACATTGAGAGGGCAGTGGAAAAAGATTCTAGGATTTTCACAATGTGTAGAGAGCAATCCTGGAGGCTTCTGAATACCCTAGGATTTTTCATAATTCCTTTTTTTTTAAAGATTTTATTTATTTATTTGTCAGAGAGAGTGAGCACAGGCAGACAGTAGTGGCAGGCAGAGGCAGAGAGAGAAACAGGCTCCCTGCTGAGCAAGGAGCCCGATGTGGGACTCAATCCCAGGACGCTGGGATCATGACCTGAGCCGAAGGCAGCCGCTTAACCAACTGAGCCACTCAGGCGTCCCAGGATTTTTCATAATTCTTAAATGTCTTCTGGAGTCAATTCCAGTAACATTAACAATTTGTTTTCTGATATTTCCTGAATTTTTCCAGAATCTGACTGCTATGCAAATCAATAGAATATTGCACATTGTTTAGCTTTCAATTTCTCATGAGTGTTTCATATCAGAAAATGATGTGAACAGCAGTATCATCATTACTGATATTTGAGATAATAATAGATCTGTCCCTAAATACCAGTCTGCCATTATAGCTACCTGTCATATGCAAATGTATGGTGGCAGAGCTTTGAGACTCTTTTAAAAATATACTTAGAATCAAATACTATTAAATTAATGAAGATACATGAAATGGAAGGATCTTATAAAATATTATTAATAAATACTATAAAATATTTAATGTCACTGGTATTCTTTCTGTATTAAAAATTTTATGGCACTATAATAAGATCTGTGCTGTGAAATCACTTATTGAAATTTTTACTGAGAAAGTGCTTCTTTTTCCAGTTCATCTTCTATTCCTAGTTGCTTATCAAAGAATATAGTCTTCACGATCTTGTTAAGAACTAGAAGCAATGAGTGGACTTCTAAGTAAAAAATCTATTTTATGTGATAACATTTACATACCATATAGAGTACTTTTGACATAATACTTAAGTAAATATGGCTCAGTTTATTTATAAGAGTATCAGAGTATCATTTTTTTCTCATTTTTATCATTTTAATAGTCTACAGTTTGGCTAAGAATGTCGTTCTTACTTTATTTACCTCTCATCATAAAGCAAACCTCAGAGTTTTTGTTTGTTTGTTTGTTTGTTTGTTTCTGACTATAGTTTTTACTTTAGCATCCACCTAAAACCTTTGATTCCTCATTTACTGCTACTTCTGGTATAGAATAGTTTCTGGTCTATTTATTCATCTTTCAGTCCAACTTATTTATTACAAATAGTTTAAGCACTTGTCTACTTCATTATATGTCTTTCAGGGTAGTCAAGCCTATGCATTTGTGTCATGAAATATATACCATTCTATTATAAGTGTATTTTATTATAGTTATTTTAATTTTGTATTATACTTATAGGTAGCATTATATTGGCTATAATTAATCATTTGTTTTGGTAGGTTATATTTATTCCTAAGTTAAGTTTTAGGATGGAAATATAGAGGTATTGTAAATAGCTATTATAAAACACAGCATAGCATTTGATAGAGATTAAAACACCCATCCTAGGGAATAAGTTGCTGTATTAGTCAGAATTCTCTGGAAAAACAGAGGAGGTCAGTCTTTTGTTCTATTCAGGTTTTCAACTGATTGAAGGAAGCCCACACGCAGGCCCACTGATTTAAATATCAATCCTATACAAAAAATATACTCACAGAAACATCTAGAATGTTTACCCTGTTTTCCACATTACATCAATCATTAGACTTCATTTTAATATCTGTTTCTTCAATAGACTGCACATTCCATGAGAAACAAGGATTATATCTAACTTTTTCTTCACTCTGCTCTTAGCACGTCACATAGTGCCTGGTGTGTAGTGGGCACTCTATATGCCACTCTGAATTGAAAGCCCAAATCCTTTGGTGTTGGTGTTTTCTTGAAGCTTTTTACACACCTGGGTAATGACTGATAATTAGCTGAACATGATCATAAAACCCCAGAATTATAAGATGAATCCCAATTTGAAAATGCTAAAACATTTTCAAATAGACATCCTGGAATTGATAAAATGTGGTAATTAATCACTCAAGCTCACAGATTCCAGCTGTTAACTTCTGATGTGGGGTATAGACCGCAAAGATGTTAGCTAATAATTATTTGAATATTTACTATTTTACCTTCTGACTTTTGAAATATTTGAAATTATAGGCTTACAACAAGGATTACATGCTACCTTCTTCAATTTCTCCTAAGAAGCAGAATACCTTATTGTGAATTGCTCTTCATATTGCTGACTTCCCAAAAGGCAGCCCATAGAGGCAAGTGCTCAGAAAAGGGAGGAAATAGGAGCAAGCTCTAGAGGTTAAAGAAGACAACAGGCACTGTGGACTGGCCCGATGTCACTTGGAACACAACTTTAGACTCTGAATACTCAATCTTTCACCTGTATCCTACTGGGCAAACAGTTTATATTTCTTTTACAATTGTGTTAACCTCATATTTGGAAAGAAAAATGGAGTATATTCTAAATAATATTTTGACATTAAATATTGAAAAAAAAAATCAGAAGCCATCGCATCTTCATTTTTAAAAACCTCTTCAAGTTTAGCATGAGAAATATGGATAAAACTACTTTGAGTTGTGGAAGCTTTTATTCCTTTCTCATGGTAATCCTCCATAGCAAATTCTAATCCCCTTCCCACTCTTCCTCTCCCCATCTCAAAAGGATTCCTACGGTAGACAGTGGGAGGTCATTACTCAGAAATGCAAAAAAAAATTAAACTGTAGCCTTGATTGCACACACACACACACACACACACACACACACACTGGGATATTGTCTAGTGGAATAACTTGACCCTGTGGTGGCTTCAGCTAGGGTCTATTTCCTCTTTCATCTCTATCTTCAGGCTTCATCCCCACCACCTCATGCCAGAAGCTCTATTTAACATGAGGTAAAGTCAGTCACATGTTTTTTCATCCTCTTTTCATGGCTATAAGAATATTACCCAACTCTTTTTTTCAAGAAGTGAGACTGGCCTAAGTATTAGGCTTTGCATAGTGACTTTTTTTGTTATTTAAATTTAGGTATAATATACAGTATGAAGTACACGTAGGTAGACACCCTATTACTACCATCCAGTTTAAAATGCAGCTCACTTCCAGGCCCTAAAAGTTTCCTCAATGCATCTTCTCCCACAAAAGTGAGTATTATTCTGATTTCTGCAATGATAGATTAGGGTTTTTTCATTTTATAATTTTTTATAAACATATAATGTATTATTAGTCCCAGGGGTACAGGTCTATGAATCGCCAGGTTTACACACTTCACAGCACTCACCATAGCACATACCCTCCCCCATGCCCAAAACCCCACCACCCTCTCCGGACCACCCTCCCCCACTAGCAACCCTCTGTTTGTTTTGTCAGATTAAGAGTCTCTTATGGTTTGTCTCCCTCCCGATCCCATCTTGTTTCATTTATTCTTTTTCTACTCCCCAAACACCCCACATTGCATCTCTACTTCCTCATATCAGGGAGATCATATGATAGTTGTCTTAATGATAGATTAGTTTTATATGAAGCTATTATTCATGTAGGTGAAATCCTATTCAGTACGTATTCTTTGACTTCTCTAAATCAATGTTGTCTTAAATCTATTCATGCTCTTACATTGTAATTGTGTTATATTACATTGTATGAGTATACCACAATTTATCTATCCATTTGAATGTTGATAGGCATTTTGGTTGTTTCCAGTTTGGGACTGGGAACTCTTTTTGTGGCAAAATATACATAATAAAGTGTATCATTTTGAACATTTAAGTATATAATTCAGTGGCATTAAGTATACCCACATTGTAGTGCAATCATCCCTACCATCTATCACAGAAATTTTTCATCTTCCCATGCTAAAACTCTCTGCCCATCCAACAATAACTCCCTATTCCTCCATCCCCCCAGTCACTGGCAAATTCCATTCTATTTTCTGTCTTCAAATTTGACTACTCTAGGTACATCATATAAGTAGAATCATACAATATTTGCCTGTTAGCAACTGTCTTATTTCACTTGGCATAATGTCTTCCAAGTTCATCAAGATTGTAGCATATGTAGAATTTCCTTCCTTTGCAAGGCTAATTAATATTCCATTGTATGTATATACCACCTGTCATTTATCCATTCATCTGTTGATAGACCCTTGGTCTCCTTCCACCTTTAGATTATTGGAATAATGTTAATGAGCACGGAAGTACTATTGTCTGGTCAAGTCTCCGTTTTCAATTTTTTGGGATATGTACTCAGAAGAGAAATTGCTGGATCATATAGTAATTTTGTGTTTAATTTTCTTAGGGTACTTCCAAACTGTTTTCCACAATGACCATACCATTTTGCATTCTCTTCAGTAATGCACAAGTGTTCTAATTTCTCTACATCCTCGCCAACGTTGTTCTTTTCTATTTTTATTTTTATAATAGCCTATCATCCTCACATCCTAACGGGTGTGAGATAGTATCTCATTACAATTTTATTTTGCATTTCCCTAATGATTAGTGATGATAAGTATCTTTTCATGTGCTTATTGGCCATTCATTGATCTTCTTTGGAGAAATGTCTACTCAAGTCCTTTGCTCATTTTTTTCATACTTTTTTTTGTTTTGTTTTTGTTTTTCTTGTTGGAGTTGAAGACTTTTGGATCCCTTTCTTTCTGCAAGGGTAGAATTTTTTCTTCACCTCTGCTATTTCTGTACTCATAAAGAAGCAACCCACTTACATTGGTATGTTTCCATTCATTGCTAGTCTATGAAAGTATTAATCTTATTTAAACACAGTAATGCATTGTTAATGTTCTTTTTAAAAAATGTGTTATCCTTTATTGTTATATGTTTGAATCAGAGGAAGAACTGTAGATTATAAACTGCAAAAAGTTGAATTGGAATTTTTTCCCACATATAATTTTTGAGGGGTTTGAAAAACATATTTATTATGGTCACTTTAAAAAATGTTTGTATAAATAAATACTAAGGAAATAAACATTCAATACATGAATATGAATACTTCTAAGTGAACATCATCTTATTGTTCCAGGGGGGTCAGTATATGAGGAAAGATCAGTACATCTGGCAGAGATGTCCAGACCCAGGGGATGGGGGGTAGTAAGAGATAAAGCACACCGGCTCCAGAAGTACTCAAAGTGTTGTTCTGTTTACTGAAGTTCTAAAAGCTTCAGGGCAAAATTTCTCAAGCTCAACCTTACTGATAGTTTAGATCAGATAATTCTTTATTAGAAGAATGTCAGTGCCTTGCAGGATATTTAGTAACATCCCTGGTTTCTACCCACTAGTCTGCAACAGTATCCTCCCAGACATGACAATCAAAAATGGCTAAGGATGTTGCCAAGTGTGCCCTGAGGGTACATTTTCCCTGGTTGAGAACCACTGCTTTAGGGCTGTCTGTGAGTGTTACTTTAGGGCGCAAAGTATACTTAGAGTGATCCCTCAATAGAGAGAAACTGGGTTCCCATGGCTAACATCACATGTAAGGTATTTAAACCACACAGACCTTTGCCTGAATGGTAGAGTCCACTACAAATGTACTCAATCACGTTGCCTTCCAGGTTTTTTTCTTTAATTAGTGCAAACAGGGACAGTAATGCTGTGTAATGACTCTATATACATATGATGAAGTACACATTGAAAGATCTAAAGAAAATGTAGTGGAAAGATCTAGAGAAAACATCTGTGCAAACTACGTAGAATTTTCTAAACTAAAGGACATGGAAGGAAGCCAATATGGTGCCAATACTTGAGAGATAACATCACGTAGGACAGAAGGAGATGCTTCTCCCTAAAGGTAGGTTGGGAGACATGTGGTGGTGATGGAAGTGGTGGGAAGATGCATATTTGGGGTTGATAATACAGAAAGGGAATGAAGTAACATCAGAACTTCACAAAACTTAAGTGCTTTCTTAGAGATGCAGCCTTAGATATATAAGATTGGGGTGATCCTACAAATAGCCCTGCCTGAAAATATGCTGGAAACTTTTTACCTGAGCCAGATACTTCTCATCAATCCCAGAATTATTTTATGTATGATATATAGTCAGGATTAAAAGAACTTCTCATTGTTTAATACCAGCCCCCCAAGCTAGCAGACCTGGTCCATGTAGATTCAAGAATTCTGAGGTATGGAACTAGAACCATGACAACTTATCCAGAAGTCTATGGAAGTCATGCTAAAGGGTCTTTGGCTTATAACTGAATCTCAGAGAGGTAAATAGAATTAAATAGAATTAAATGAAAGTGTAAGGAAAGTTTCTGGTTCGTGAAAAGTAGCTCCATTATTATCATCATTACTGTTATATTATTATTGTTGTCTTTAAAGTAGCACAGTACAAATACTTGGAATTGAGATTACTGGTGGAAATGAGGCCCCAGCACTGACTTCTTCTGGCTTGTCTTTAGCAGTGGTCTTATAGAAGATCAGAAGTTAGGTCTTTGGTTGCCTTTAGGAGAGTATATTTAAAGGATTATTTCTGCTTAACAGTCTTTTAGCATGTATCCAGCAAAGAAGTAATTAGAGCATAAGAAAACCAGATAGATTTAAGGAACAGAGCAAGATTATAAAACTAAAAGAAGTAGAAATATCATTTAGGTCTTTGCAAAAAATGTTTAGGAATATGTCTACTCTGATAAAGATAGTGATTTCTCTTTCAATATATTCCTATGGTCATTACATTTCTTAATGCAGATTTAAAAAAAATCTTTCAAGTAGAACTAATTTGAGAAAGTGAGGGAAGATGATTCAATATTTCTTTATTCAGAATTTTAGTTCGGCAGTTTGGGAAACTCAAAAGGTGAGAGGCTATATGGTCACACTTCATTTTAAACTATCACAGCTATAGTTAAAAGTATATTTGTTTACTTTGTGTAAACCAGCTAATTAACAGGACATGATTTGTTCTATGGCTTAAAGTACTATATGTTTACTTGGGCTAATTAACAGTAAATGATTTGTAAGGATTTCTCCAGAAACTTGCTGATAAATATCAAGGAAAATGATTTAATTTAATCATCATGCATCACTTGCAAATTTTAAGATTATCTTTAGCAGCTTCTTTCTCAACTGATCACAAACTAAAAAATAACAAATCTTTATAAAATCAGGGAAAAACTAAGAAATTATGATGTTTCTGCATTTAATGTTAATGAGCTATCAGAATTATAAATTAATTTTGTTAAAGTATATATATGATTGATCTGTCTTATATATATATATGATTGGCAATCATAGTCCAAGAACATGGAAAAGGAGAAAATTAAAATTGCCATGTGGGAATTAATTATGAACCACCCAAAATGGAGTAAAGCAGAGGTGTGCAAAGTCACTCAATGTCACATAGTGTGTCCCAGGCCTAAGTAAGTCTGAAGAAAAAATGTGTCATTTGGAAAGAGGGCGAACAAACTAGGAGAGGTGAAAAAGTGGTGAGGTGGAGAGCCTACACTGGCTGTGCACAGATCATTGCTTCCCAAAGTTGAGGTGACCTGGTCCAATTCTTCTGGCTTTTCTGTCCTTATGGTAAGCACATACCTACTGTGAAGGCAACTATATATCCTATGTCGTCCCTATATCTAATCTCTTTGTTCTAATTTCATATTAATCAAACCCTATTTGACTATAATCTGCTATTATAAGCATGCCAGTGTGAACATATCGATTCTAGTGATAATTCTAAATAACACATTGTGATGCTGTCTTATACATTATAGCTTGTTAGCTTGAGAGGCATAGGTTTGCTCCTAGAATTATGACCCTTCAGAGGCTGGTAGATCCAAGTTCTGATCCTGCATAGCAGCACCTTAGCCTCCTCTGTGGTGGATTCACTAAGATTAAGGTCACTTGGTAATGTTCCTTGACAACTTCTGGATGGCTTCCCTGGGTGACAGCCCCTTTCCAACTTCTTGAAAACATCTACACAGTATGTTAGCAGTTTTCATTGAGCAATTAAATAAAAGGGCATATTGATATTACTCTGAATTCATGACTGCTAATTGCAGTCATGACTTCCTGATAGTCTTTCATGCTTCTCTTTTCAGCTCAGTTTTCCAATGTCTCAGGAAAATATTTCCCATCTTCTTCACTTCCCCCACAAACATCCCTTTGCAGTCACTTCCAGTGGATGACCTGCCTTCACACTCTCCAACAAAAACAGAAGGCATCAGAAATGTACTTGTCTTCCCATCACTTCATCCACCAGTTCATCTTAACCTGCAGCTATTTCGGAAGAAGGGATCTTCTCTTCAATCTCAGAGGTGCAAGTCTTTCTACCAAGGGTCACATTTATCATATGTTCTTGGATTGCATCCCAATCAGCGTTCTTAGGATTTTTGTTTCATCCAGTAGCCCACTTCCTTTATATCAATCTCTGATAGGCTCTCCCTATCAATATTCAAATATGCTTTCTTTCAAATTAAAAACCATAAAAGAAAGAAATGAATACATCAAACAACAAATTTTTCTTTGCACCCCATGTCTCCTACCAAGCCATTATCTGGTCTCTCTTCTTGCTTTCATAGCCAAGCTTCTCTAAAGAATTGACCTTGGAATCCATCCCTCTCCATTTCTTCCCTTCCTTTTCTGCCTTCACCCATTATATCATAACATCTCCAATAAAAGTTCACCCTCTGTCATTGACACTGACTTCAATGTTGTTCCATTTAGAGAAATGTTATGTTTCTCATAGTAAGGGATGCTGTATTATTTAAAAAATTGAATAAATCTCTTCTTAAGACATTCTTCCCTTCACTCCTGTGATTTTCCAGTCTGCTACTTTTCTGGCCCTTGTTTTTAGGCTCCTTGGGTTGATTTTTTTTTTTTCCTTCCCCTACCAAGATTTAGAAGAAAACTAGAGGAAATGGAGTTGAAGTCTGAACTAATGGAGATCTATTCCTAAAACCAGCAACTGCATGGAAGTTAGGGCCATTCCTGAAATAGGAAACACTAATGGAAAAAAAAAAATTTCTTAGGAATGGAAGGTAGAGCCCCTTACAATGCATTTTGAACAATGTTCATTTTGAGAAGCTTGTGAGACACCAAATGGAGATTTTTTTCAGGCATATGGAAGAAAGGGATTGAAATCAGAAAACAGAGTGGAGATGGATACCGTGTAAGAATTTTCTCCTGGGGGATGCCTGGGTGGCTCAGTTGGTTAGGCAGCTGCCTTCGGCTCAGGTCATGATCCCGGTGTCCTGGGATCGAGTCCCACATCGGGCTCCTTGCTCGGGGGAGCCTGCTTCTCCCTCAGCCTCTGCCTGCCACTCTGTCTGCCTGTGCTCTCTCTCTCTCTCTCTCTCTCTCTCTCTCTGACAAATAAATAAAAATTTTAAAAAAGAATTTTCTCCTGGTAGATAATGTTTGAAAGTCTGAGATTAATAGCATTACCCCGGGAATGAGTACATCATAGTATGTAGTAAGATAGCCCGATACCTAGGCCCAAGATATTCCAAAATACAGTTTAAAAATGGTATTTAGAACCTGGCAATGGACAAGACTACCTGGGAAAATGTAAGGATTCTAAAGACAAGATGCTGAAGATCAAGTCCTGGGCCCAGCAAATTTTAAAGGCTGAACAAAAAAAGGAGACTCCTGCAAGAGAGTGAGCTGGAGTAGCTAATGAGGGTTAAGTACATCTTGGAGACTGAAGCTTCAAGGCCAAGAGAAATAATGTTTCATTTGTGAAAGAAAGGAGGGAAAGACGGGGAGGGGAAGGAGGAAAGAAAAGGAGGAAGGAGAGGGAGGAAAAGAAGGAAAAAAAGGCAAAAGGGAAAGAGGGACAATACAGTTTGATTTGTATCCCCAGAAAAGTTATGTTGAAGTCATAATCCCTGGGGCCCAGGAATGTGACCTGTTGGAAAACAGAGTCTTTTTTTTTTTTTTTTAAAGATTTTATTTATTTATTTGTCAGAGAGAGTGGGAGCGAGCACAGGCAGAGAGAGTGGCAGGCAGAGGCAGAGGGAGAAGCAGGCTCCCTGCTGAGCAAGGAGCCCAATGTGGGACTCGATCCAAGGATGCTGGGATCATGGCCTGAGCCGAAGGCGGCCGCTTAACCAACTGAGCCACCCAGGCATCCCGGAAAACAGAGTCTTTGCAGATGTACCACGTCAAGATGAGAGTATACTGGATTAGAGTAGGTAGATTAGAAGGAGATATTTTGGACACAGACAAGAGGGAAGACAGCCATGTGAGGAAAGAGGCAGAAATTGCAGTGCTGATGCCACAAGCCTAAGATCTCCAAGGATTGCTACAAAGATTTCTGGCAACCACCAAAAATCAGGGAGAGGCAAGAAAGGATCCTTCTTGAGAGCCTTAAGAAGGAGAGGAGAAGTGAGCTGGGGGAAATTGGAGGGGAGACAAACCAGGAGAGACTGTGAACACTGAGAAACAAACTGAGGGTTTTGGAGGGGAGGAGGGGTGGAGGGTTGAGTGAGCCTTGTGGTGTGTATTAAGGAGGGCACGTATTGCATGGAGCACTGGGTGTGGTGCATGAACAGTGAATATTGGAACACTGAAAGAAAAATAATAAAATTAAATAAATTAAAAGGAGGGGGGAAAAAGGAGTGTGACCCTGCCTAGAACTTGATTTCAAACTCTTAGCCTCCAGAACTGTGAAAGAATAAGTGTCTGTTGTTTTAAGCCACTAAGTATGTACTAATTTGTTAAGATAGCATGAAGAAACTGAGTAAGGGACAGGCAGAGCTGGGTAGGGAGAGACAGGTAATGGGCTCATGCAGAGGGCTGCATAATCAGGCTCACAGAAATCCCAGATGTGGAGAAAGGCTATAAGTAAGATATTAGCCAGAGAGAAGGGAACATAACAAATCCACCTTGTCTGTTCTAAATAGAGATGAGATATTTTCATTATATTTACAAATCCACTTTGTCTTAAATATTATAGATAAGATATTTACCAAGTTCCCTGATCAGTTTTTTATAAATGACCAAGTGTAAAAACACTCAATGGCAACCTATAAGGGACCCCATCACTCCAGAGAGCTACTTTCCTTTCCTTTCTGTTCTTACCTTCCTTTAATAAACCTTCACTTCACTTCACGCCATTGTCCATGAGATTCATTCTTGGACTCTGTGAGACAAGAACCTTGCAACTCTGCAAAAGAACTAATACAACAAAGGAGGAATGTCAGGTTGACATTCACAATGCAACAACACTGATATAAAATTTCTCTCTGTGTGCAGAGAGGAATACAAGCTTTTACTTAATTTCTTGCGTATAATTATGTATTGTGTTTTGTAGCTATTTTCTTCTAAAAACTTCAAAATTCCTATATTTTATGTGAATTTTAAAATAGAAATTCCTGCCTTATGTCCTTGAAACAAAACTCATATTGCATAGCAAACCATGTAAGTAACTCAGGGGAAGAAGAGCATGAACTCCGCACTCTGTAGATACGAAACACATTTTGTTTTTCTTTTGTGCATCATTCATGCCATGTTTCAGACTTCACGAAGACCCATGCTTTTTGAAAGTGTTCAAAAAGCATTAAAGGATGAAATGATCTTATAGAAAATAACAATAATTATGACTTTCTTTGCTTTTGCCTCTCATTTTCTGCATTGGGGAGGAACTGAAATTATGCGTAGTTACAGGAATGGCTGGTCCTGATTATGAATACTAGCAAAGGAAAAGCTCTGATTCACTTTTCGAAAGTTTAAATGAAGAGCAATAGACATTTCCAAAGAGTAGTACATGTCTCTGATTATCAATAAAATGCATGCCAGTTAGATGGAATTTGGAAATCCAGATAAGTACAGAGACAAAAAATGGTGATCATTCACAATTCCTACCACTTTAAACAAACTCTATTAACAACAGAGTGTTAATAGTGTTTCTAATATTTTATCTATGCACATAATTTTTACTTTGGTTTAGGTCATGCTGTATATATTTACTTTGAAGCTCTGGTTTTCACTGATAATAGTGAATTCTAAGAATTTTTCTATATCACAAAAAAGATTTTAAAATCATTTTTCATGGTGGAATAATATTCTATGGTTTAGGGCTCTTATAATTCATTTAGCCACTCTCCATTGTAACACTTTTAGGTGTTTTGTTTTGTTTTTTACATTATTAACATGTTGTGATGAGCATACATAGACATTTCACTGCCCACATATTTTACTGTGTCTTGATGAGGAATTACTGCTTTGAAAGTAATAATATTCTGATTGATGAGTATATTAGCATTAAAAATGAAAATAAAAAGTATTTTGGGATGGTTTTTGTTTTGAGAAGCAAAAGAAACATATATGTCCTAACATTTTCCAAGAATCAATGCCAATCATTGGCTCTGAGTAAAGAAGAATTTCTGTACTCAGATACGCCCCCACCTCCATCTCAGAATGGCAAAAGAATACTCTGGAATCCACAGGTACTATCTGACGAAACATTGTCCTCTTCTATTAATTTAGGAAATGCCATTACACATGGAATTTCTCCAGAACATGCCATTACAATTGAAACTGGCTCTCATTTCTCTTGCTACCAGAGTAAGCCACTCTGCTGAGATGACTAAATTATTTGTGGAAAAGGAACTGTGTATATGTGTATATAATTAAACTATGAACTTCCCCTAAACATTGAAGAGTGTTTTTAATTATAATCTCTGGTGGTTGCTTTGCAAACCACATAAATTATTCAATTTGAAAATGCATGAATGACCCTAGACAAATCATTTGACACTTTACTTTCCCACATGTAAAACAAGTAAGACAATAATTTGTGGGGGGCAAAAGGAAAGCATGTGAAACAATGGACTCATTTTTAAAGCTATCATTATTACCATTATAAACAAGTAACTAATGGTCATAATTTGAGTATTTAGAATTGCCAGTTCTTGCAAATATTATCAACTGTAACACTACTTCCAAACTGTGTTTTTGGCTCTTTTCTCCCCCATTATTTTACATTAGAAGAGAGAAAGTGCCAATAAAATATCAGTTTTACTTCAAAGTTCATAAAATCTTTATGTGAAAAAAATCACTGAAGCAATACTACAGGGATATTACATTCCGGGCTACTGTTAATAACTTGTGTGGAATATTGGAATATTCAACAAATATAGCATATCAAATCCATAATCATTGCCAGAGGGGTTGTCAGAGTGTTTTTTCCCCCATCAATCTAATAAAGTTGACCAAAAAAGCTAAATTCTTAAACACCACAGAATAAACTTTTCAGTCCCCTGTAAGCATAGTTTTTAAACAATTGAGTAGTTTCCTCCCAATCTGAAATGATAGAATGTTTATCTGATTTTTGGAGATTTTATTTAAGATGACAAGATTTAACATAAATGGGAATCCATAAATTGAGAAATATATTTTGCAGAAAACTCTGATAACTTCTGTGATTTGATTGACATAAACATAGAGTCTGTTATATTGGCAAACAAGCAGCTATAATGTCTCTTTTTCTCAAAGAGAAGTACTCATGAACAAAGTTATTGTGTCTTAATGGTAACTATTCTATTGATAGAAACATTTAAACCTGCTACATTCCTGGGGCGCCTGGGTGGCTCAGTGGGTTAAAGCCTCTGCCTTTGGCTCAGGTCATGATCCCAGGGTCCTGGGATCGAGCCCCACATCGGACTTTCTGTTTGGTGGGGAGCCTGCTTCCCTTCCTCTCTCTCTGCCTGCCTCTCTGCCTACTTGTGATCTCTTTCTGTCAGATAGATGGGTAAAATCTTTAAAAACAAAACAAAACAAAAAAACCCTGCTACATTCCTTGGGTGTTGTGTTGTTATGAAAAGGTCTTTAGTAGTAAATTTGGTGAATAGTAATCTCAAACTACTCTGATTTAGAATGTTCTGATTACAAGTGCGATACAGTTTCAAAGTTTTCCCCACTACCTTTGTCTTTTTTCCCTTTAATTTCTGTTGTTTTTGTCATCTCTACTATTTTTTTTCCATTCTGTAATCTGGATGCTTACTTTGTGACAGCTAGTCTTCTAAACGAAAAGTTTTAAATAAAATCTTTTAGACCAAAGCTTGTGATTTTCTCATCTGATTTGCTTTAATCACAACTGTACATGGCCCACATTAATTTTACCCTTATAAGTCTGATTTCTTTCAGTTATCATGTGAACAAAGTTGTGTGTTGTGTGTCTGACTGTCCCTAAATGGGGGGAAAAAAAAACATTCTACTCAGTTCCTCTTCTCATCTTTCCCATCCATTATTGTTACTGCCTTCAAGCAAGCAAATCAGTGGAAACCTTTGATCATTTTTCTTTCATCTTACTTAGCTAAATTTACTTTTCCCTTCAGGAAACTTCTGAAATTCATCCCTTTCTCCATAAAGCTATTGCTGGGAAAACCTCGCATATATTTTAATGTTACCATTTTGGTTCTTGCAAATTTCTCCTTCATGATATATATCCTATCAAACCTCAGGATGGATAAAATAACTATGTAAAAGTAATTTTTTACCATTAAAGTAATCATTTAATTCATTCTCTCAGACTTTCAGATTGCATAACTATTGCATTTTTTTTCATTCTTAAATTGTTTCTGATTGTACTTTTACCATTTGTTTTTTTTTTCTAATCAATTTCTTTGTTGGTTTTGTTTTTCAATCAGTACTTATCTCATTATTTCTTCATACCTAATTATTCCTGCTGTTAAAAAAAAATGAAGACAATTTGGGTGGTACAAACAAACTTTATTTAGCATTTCGTGAAGTAGGACAGTCTTCCTTCAAAAAACTGCCAGATGGGGCCAAGGCAGGAAGTTTTTATAAGATGAAAAATAATAAATAAGGAAGAAACAAGTAGAAAATATCTGATTGATTAGAGTCACAGTGTTAACCTTGTTTGGGGTGAGAAGGAACAAGGAAATAAGTATAAAGCCCAGAGTTGGCTTGAGGGTTGGGGATAGCTGACTGAGTAGGATACATTTCTGATCAGATAAAGACTTTACAGAAGTATAAAAGTTATCTATGTGGCTAAAATGGTGCCCTGGGCAGCTCCATCTTAGGCCCCAAAATTTGTTTCAACATTACTGAGGTACATTCTAAATGAAAGAAACCTGATAAATTTTCCCCACTAATTTTTGTCACCAAATAATCAGTTATTCATCAGAATGTGATCAGTAACAGTCTAGAAGAAATTTCTTGGATTCCAAGTATTTTAGTTGCTTTTATGAAAATTGGAATTTTTTTAGCTTAATCTTTGGTTTTAAATCTCTGACACCACAGTTTATTCTCTGCTATCTTTGTCCTAATACCCACCTATGAAGGCTCTCTTGATCTTTCACTGAGTTGTATATTCTAAAATTTGCTTTTTTTTCCAGTTAGTCTTTTTGAACACAAGAATGTTCTCCCCCACAGAAATGTTTTTTAAAAAAGATTTTATTATTTATCTGACAGAGAGAGAGCAAGCACAAGCAGGGGGAGTGGCAGAAGCAGGCTCCATGCTTAGCAGGAAGCCTGATGCAGGGCTCCATCCCAGGACCTCAGGATCATGACCTGAGCTGAAGGCAGACACTTAACCAACTGAGACACCCGTGTGCCCCTCCACAGAAATGATATTTAGAAAGAATCCTTATAATTTTATCCTAAAGTGGACCCTCCCAGATCCTTATTTCATCCACAATGTAGTTAAGCAAAGTACCAGTACTACTGCTGTACCAAATTTTTGACATTAATTTTCAGAGAAAGCATATTTATTTAGTTTCAATCTATCTACATGCAAGAATCCATCTTCACTTGCTGTGATTTTGGTGGTGAGACCACACTTGTTTCATTACTGGCTGGGTGGTCTTGAGCAAGTACTTAACTGCACAATGGCAATAAGGATATCCTCAATAAAATATTATCCTCAATAAAATATTACCAAACCAAATCAAATAATATGTTAAAAAGTCATTCACCATGATCAGGTGGGACTTATTCCTGGGATGCAAAGGTGGTTCAATATTCACAAGTCCATCAACATAATATATCACATCAACAACAGAAAGGAGAAAAACCATATGATCATTTGAAAAGATGCACAAAAAGCATTTGACAACGTGCAATATCCATTCATGATAAAACCCTCAACAAAGTTGGTTTCGAGGAAACATAACTCAACATAATAAGGGCCTTATATGAAAGCCCCACAGCTAACATCTTACTCAATGGTAAAAACTGAGAACCTGTCCCCTAAGATCAGGAACAATATAAAGATGTCCACTCTCATTACCTGTATTCAACATAGTACTGGAAGTCTTAGCCAGCAATAAAACAAGAAAAAAAAAAAAGATATCCACATTGGTAAGGAAGAAGTATAACTTTCACTACTTGCAGATGACATGATACTATATGCAGAAAATCCTAAAGATGCCACCAAAAATTACCACAACTGATACATGAATTCACTACTACAGGATACAAACTCAATATACAGAAATTTGTTGCATTTCTATACACTAAAAATGAAGTAGCTGTAAGATAAATTAAGAAAATAATCCCATTTACAATTACACACAAAAAATAGAATACCTAAGAATAAACTTAGCCAAGGAGGTGAAAGACACGTACTCTGAAAACTATAGAGCATGATGAAAGAAATTGAAGATGACACAAACAAATATAAATACATTTCATGTTCATGAATTAGGTGAACAAATGTTAAAATGTCCACATTACCCAAATCAATCTACAGATTCAATGCAATCCCTATCCAAATATCAATAGCATTTTTCACCGATCTAGAAAAAATAATCCTAAATTTGTATGGAACCATGAAAGACCCTGAATAGCCAAAGCAATCCTGAAGAAGAACAAAGCTGGAGGTATCACAATCCCAGATTTCAGGTTATACTACAAAGCTGTGGTAATCAAAATAGTATGACACTGGCACAAAAATAGGCATAGACAAAACAGAACAGAGAGCCCAGAAATAAACCCATGATTATATGATCAATTAATTGTCAATTAAGGAGGCAAGAATACACAGTTGGGAAAGGATAGTTTCTTCAACAAATGGTGCCGGGAAAGCTGGATAGCAACATGCAAAAAAATAAAACTGGACAACTTTCTTACAGCAAACATAAAAGAAACTCAAAATGGATTAAGAACCTAATGTGAGACCAGATACCATAAAAATACTAGATTTTTTACTCCATTTCTCTGACATCAGCCATAGCAACATTTTCTAGATATGTCTCTTGAGGCAAGGGAAACAAAAGCAAAAATAAACTATGGGGACTACATCAAAATAAAAAGCTTCTGCACAGCAAAGAAAATAATCAACAAAATTGAAAGATAACTTAATGAATGGAAGAAGATATTTGCCAATCACATATCTGTTAAAGGGTTAGTATCCAAAATATGTAAAGAACTTACACAACACCCCCCCCAAAAAATAACCTAATTAAAAATGGGCAGAGATGTGAACAGACATTCCAAGGAAGACATACAGATGGCCAAGAGACAAATGTAAAGATGCTTAATATCACTCATTATCATGGAAATGCAAATCAAAACCACAACAAAGTATCACCTCATAGCTATTAGAATGGCTAAAATCAACAATACAAGAAACAAATGTTGATAAGGTTGTGTATAAAAAGGAAACCTCATGTACTGATAGTGGGAATGCAAACTGGTACAGCCACTGTGGAAGACAGTAAGGAGATTCCTCACATAATTAAGGTCCAGTAATTTCACTACTGCGTCTCTACCCAAAGAATATGAACACTAATTCAAAACGTATGTGCACCTTTATGTTTGTTGCAGCATTATTTACAATAGCCAAATTATGGAAGCAGCCCAAGTGTCCATCAATAGATGTATGAATAGGGGCGCCTGGGTGGCTCAGTGGGTTAAAGCCTCTGCCTTCGGCTCAGGTCATGATCCCGGGGTCCCGGGATCGAGCCCCGCATCGGGCTCTCTGCTCAGCAGGGAGCCTGCTTCCTCCTCTCTCTCTGCTTGCCTCTCTGCCTACTTGTGATCTCTCTGTCAAATAAATAAATAAAATATTTTTAAAAAAAATAGATGTATGAATAAAAAAGAAGTGGTATACATATACAATGGAATATTACTCAGTCATAAAAAAGAATGAAATCTTGGCATTTGCAACAATATGAATGGACCCAGAGGGCATAATGCTAAGTGATATAATTCAGTCAGAAAAGGACAAATACCATAAAATTTCACTCATGTGTGGAGTTTAAGAAACAAAACAAAGAAAAAACAAACAAACAAACCTAAAAACAGACTCTTAACTAGAGAGAACAAACTGATGGCTACCTGAGAGGAGGTTGGTAAGGGATGGGTGAAATAAGAGTAAGAGATTAATAGTACACTTACTGTGATGAGCACTGAGTAATCTATAGAATTGTTGAATCACTATATTGTACACTTGAAACTAATATAACACTATATTTTAACTATCCTGGATTTAAAATTTTAAAAAAGAAAGAAAAAGAATAGTACCTATTTAATAAGACTGTGACAATTAAATGAAAGAATCTATGCATAGAGTTAACTGCAGGTGCCAGAAGAGGTTTCTAAGGCGTCTGGGAAAATTCTTCCTTAATCTTACATGAAAAGAAGTCAACTTCTCCCTAGCGGTCTTGAATAAGAAACTATGAAGCCCCAATTGTTTATGAGAGCTGGTTGATAACCAGATACTCTGGCATAAGCTGACACTAGGGAGAAGTGAATGGAGAGATGGAAAGAATCTGGTTCCCTCAAGACATTCATTGCTCAGCTGCTGCATCAAACAATTCTGAAATCTATTCTAGTTAGGAGCTTCCTGTTATGTGATTTGTTCTTATTTTTTTAAGACAGTTTGAGTGGAGGTTGCTGTTTTTGTCAAATGAACACATTTTTAACTAAGCAAATTTGGTGAGTTAGAAAATTTGTGAGGAACAGAAGTGCCCCAGGCTTCAGGGGCATAGGTCAGAGAAAGTCCAAGTCAAAAGCGAGCCCCACAGATACCTGGATTACCCAAGTCTGGGGACCACTGGAGGTCCAACTCTTGGAGCCAGCCCAGTGAGTCTCAGAAGGCATATTGAAGTGCTTCAAAAAATAAAATCAGAAAAACAGTAACAAAAATATATTATTTTAGTAAAGTATTCTAAGCCCAACATATTCTATGGTTCTTAAGAGCTATTGGTGGGGACTAGGGAAGAATGATGTGGGGGCTGGTATTTCCTTGTTCTTATAATGAGAAATTTTTATTGCTAGGAGTTAGTAATGGACAGAAAAATAAAGAGTTGAGGATTGGGGCACATATAACCAAAGAAAATTATTGTTATAAGTTTAGTGCATGAAGCTCTGTATTTATACATCTATCAATAAGACAGGGGAATGGACATTAACTTCAAAGAATAAATGTTCCTTTATCTTAAAATAATTAGATCTTGGTCTTTATGCTAGTGAGTGACAAGGTTATTCTCTCTTTAATATATTTTTTGCAATGTCTTTATTAGCAAAATAAAATTTTGAAAATACACAGGGCTTAAAATCAATAGACCTTTAGAAATACATTAAATATTTATTAAGTAACATACTTTCTTGGAATATACACAGGGAAGAGTCATAACTGTATCATTGTCGGTTGGCTTGAAGGTTTGTACCTCTCGAGCTTGGTAGCTTTTTAGAGTCTTTTCACCTCAAAACATTTTAGTTTGAATATTGGTGACATGATTAAATAAGGTGGATTATCCTGAATAATGCCTAGAAAACTAAGCCATTATTACACCATTTAAAAATTGATAGTTTTTTTTTTTTACATTTTGTGACAGGAAATACATGATTATATAATTTTTTTTAAGATTTTATTTATTTATTTTACAGAGAGAGAAGGAGAAAGAGCAAGCAAGCACAGGCAGGCAGAGTGGCAGGCAGAGGCAGAGGGAGAAGCAGGCTCCCCGTCAAGCAAGGAGCCCGATGTGGGACTCGATCCCAGGATACTGGGATCATGTCCTGAGCCGAAGGCAGCTGCTTAACCAACTGAGCCACCCAGGCGTCCCGATTATATAATTTTTTGTAAGATCACACCCTTTATTACTGATATCATTAATAGGGCCAGTATTCTCTTATCTTGAAGCTGTGGACCAAAAATACGCACCCTAGTGGTTTACCTTTAGGACAACCTATACCCCTTCCTAATGTCCATTCAAGTCAAGATTTGTATGATGATGAACCCTGTTCATATCATACATTTAGGCTATTGGGGGTCCACAAGTTATAATCAGTCCATTAGTTATAATCAGCTGAGGGCAAGAAATCTATATCCATCCTTCATTATTCAGCATACTTATTTCCAAAGTTTGGTTAAAAGCCTAAGTTCCTATAATGATTTTAATTCCTATTATCATTAATTTTGAAATAGCAGTTTTTTTTTTTCAGGGAAAATAAGCTTAAGCAATAGACTGGTAATAGATTAATAAGTATATATGATTATGTGCTATAGATGGCTAAGAACTTGGTAGATGTATTAATTACATGTCAAAACTCCAAAGAAATATACATTGGGTTGTATAGTTTGCCATTCTGCTGGTAGTTCCGAGATTGTAAGTAAGGAGTACTGACTGCTTTTGAGAGATTTTTCCTTCACCAAATTAGGGTACCATTTGGAAAAAACAATGAATTTCAATGCACTGACATGGTGTCTGAAAATACAGGGCAGAGTTATACATCAGATTTTGCTAGGACTAGAAGAAACATGGGCTAGAATTTGGTATTATACACCTAGAACCTTACTAGTTTGACTTGATTTATCTAAAGCAAAGTCAGATTAAAAGTTTGAGGTATTGAGAAAGGAACTCTTTAAAGAAATGCACATCTTTTTTTCTCTTCACTTACTGTATCTAACATAGATATGTTAAGTTATAGCTATTTGTTGAGTCAGTGAATAAAGAGGATTATGAAGTGAGGATCAAAAGAGCCAAATGACTGATGAGGCAATAGAACTGCCAAAAAACAAAAAACAAGCAAGCAAGCAAGCAAGCCTTGTTTTCAGAGTCCAATTCAGCATCTTGTCTGTTAGAACACTATGAGCTGCTTACACCCAGGCGTGTCTTTGGTAAAAAGATAGTAGACATATGTGCTGATGTTCTAACAAATCAAATATATCTCTTTTATAAGGAGACAGTTAACACTTGCCAGGAGAAAAACAATATGACCTAATTCAAAATGTTAATGTATTTCTTTTCACTTTCAAGTTTCTCTTTTCTGCTCCTGCTCAAAAGTAGTCAGACTCCCTACAAAGTATGTAGCATTTTTGGTAACTATATTCAAAGACTTTGCTACATTGAGCAGATTTGATTCTCCTTCATCTTTCCTGGAGCTGAGGTAGTCATAATACTCTGAAAAGAAAAAAAAATTTTTTTGGATAAAATCATTATCCAAGCCATTTATTATTAAAAATTCAGGGACATTAAATTATCTCAGCAATTTTGTTTATTTCTCCTAGAAAACACCTTCTAAGATTAATACTCTCCAAATGATTTTCCCCTTGTATCCTGGGCTTTTTTTTCTAAATGACATGAATTACTTTGTGTGAGTCTTTTCACTTTTACTGTAACAAGGCTGCCAAATAGCCAAATAGAATCGATTCACACAGAAATGCACTCTTTTGCCTACATCCCTATTTTGAAGAGAGAATATTGTGTGAAGAAAGTGCATTTTCTATAAAGCTTTTATTTATTTATTTATTTATTTGGTGAGCTTTCTTTTGATAAGCTAGTATGAACATATGTTGGGGATGGAAACTCATATTAAAAAAAAAGCAGCCTATCTGCTGCTTGATTGTTAAATTTATTAGAATTTGTAACATGCTTATAACAATGCCTGATCACAGAACATGTGCTCCATATGTATTTGAAAATAAACAATATAGACATAGTAACAGAGTCATGGATGTAATGGTAATGAGAGACCTAAATTTTAAGAAAGAACCATACATTTCTAAATTTTTGATATACTAGTTACATGAGAAAATGTTCTTTTTCTTTACTTTTGATTTGATGATTTGATTCTGGAGGGACAGTTTACTATATATTGTTATTTGTTTTTACTCCCTTTTGTAGAGGTATTTTAAATTTTTTATTGATTATTTATTATTTTATCTTTTAATTTCTAGCAAACATTATGTCTCTGAAGGCTGTTCTATAAGAAAAGGATGCCTTGGTTCCCCTCACTGATGCTACCAGGAGCTCCTTTCCTCAATCAGTCATTAATAGGGACTCTAAGGACTAGTGGTTCTAGAAGGTTAGTGTGTGGAGGTTAGTTTGCCTAAGAGCCACATGGGGCGGGAGCACTTCTTAAAATGTAGATTCCCAGGTCCAGCCTCTGCGATTTTGATTCAGGAGGCCCAAGATGGGCCCTGGGATGTGCTTGTTCAACAACATCTACCAGGTGTTCCCAATTCAGGGGGTTTTCAACAGCATAGAACATGATTGTCATTTTCCCTTTACAGAAGAAGCCATACAGAAACCTGGTGAAGTTAAATTACATGATTGAAAGTAACACAGATAATTTTTTTTAAAAGCTAAAATAATGCATGCTCAGTGCAGCCGAATTTCTTTGCAAAATTAGAAATTTATTTAGAAATTCATTGGTCTTGACAAGACAGGGGTTAATATGGATCTGGTTTTAAAACTTCCCCAAACAACCTCTCACCCTTAAATAAGACACCATCTTTACTCTTAACTATTCTTCAATCTTCTCTAGTTATTGTGAACCACGTTCTGTGTATTTCAGTTTAGTTTAGCAAATATTTACTAACCGTCTACAATGTATAAGACACTACCCTAAAGCATATTTATTTTGTCTTCTCTACACTATAACGGAAATATTTTTCTTTGGCTATTTATATTTTATCTTAATTTATAGCTCAAAGCAAATAAAAGAATTATAGCTTATCAAATTTGATGTTAAAACATGACCATTTAATCGTATTTCATATTTAACAATCTGTACTTTTAGATTGAGTCAGTAAATTAATTAACTACTTAGCCAATATAAAACCTTAATGTGTCATGAATTTTTAATATAGCAAATTTTTCTGTTCATAGTTATAATATGCTCCTGGCAATAATTCTTGAGGTACAAAACACTTGTACTTAATTTTCTCTTCTGTTGTTCTATCCTAAATTTAGAAATAGTATTTCAAATCCAAAATTCCAAAATAAGTTCAGCTTGTGGACATGGTAAACAAAAATCACAATCCAATGTATTGCCCAGAAAAAAAAAGCTGGATATAGAATAATAATAGATGGTCTAAAATTAGGATGATACTATCTCTTTTTCCCACTAATATGCATACATTCACCCTGACATATTCATATACTACTGATGGCTTTAATGGACAAGCACCACAATCACTCTGTAGGAGTCTTGAGTGTAGTAGGAATATTAATATGTCTTGTTTATCTGTTAATGTAGTTAACATATTGGGCATTTTCTGTGTGCCAGACTCTTTGCTATATGCTTCGAGTGAATTATTGTCATAACTTTCTCAATAACCCTATTAGCACTTCATTTTATAGATATGAAAGGCCTTGGAGAGGTTAAGTTTTCCAAGATGGTATAAGCAGTGAGGGCAAAGCTGGCATTTGTGTTGAAGTTGTCTGACTCTAGAATTTGCAGGATTACTACAATGCTGAAGGCTTCAGTACCTTTGAAACTCTTAATTCAGTTTGGGGTGGGCAGTGAATAATTAATTGGGTGGAAGATATATGTGCCTAGAGCTTAAAGCAGGATTGGATTTCAAAAAGGGTTATCCATACTTCCCTTAATGCTCTTACAAAGCATGTCTGTCTTATTACTCATATTTGAAAGACATATGGACAAGAGCTAACATAATTAACAAAAGAATAAACTAGCTCTTAATATCACAGCTTACCAGCCTTTTCAGCCTCCACTGCTATTTCTTATTATTGTTTGTACAAAACCTGAGTGACTTTTTATTTTACTTTTTATCAGGACTCACTACATTTACTTCATCAAAACATTTCAAATGGAAATTTGATGTTTTTAAAAAAATAACACCTATTTGGAGCAACAAATTAAAATATTAAGGGACGCCTGGGTGGCTCAGTGGGTTGAGCCGCTGCCTTCTGCTCGGGTCATGATCCCAGCGTCCTGGGATCGAGTCCCACATCGGGCTCTCTGCTCGGCTGGGAGCCTGCTTCTCCCTTCCCCTCTCTGCCTGCCTCTCTGCCTACTTGTGTGACCTCTATCAAATAAATAAATAAAATCTTAAAATATTAATATACACAGATTTGAATTTAAAAGTAATTTCCAGAATATTCTTATTCCTTAAGTCTAAAACACATGCATAAATATTTCAATGAACATCTTCCTGTTTCTTCTTCCTCTCTTCCATAGAGGTGCTGAAGTAAAGCTGTGCATAGGGCTCACAGCCAAGGTCAGTACACCATGCCACTCAAAACTGGAAAAGATCATTGTAGATGTCAGAGCCTTCTTTCATTAATGCACGGAGACTTAGTAACTCTATGGAGCGTGAGGACAGGAACAATTTGTAAATGAAGTTTTATCTCTTTCAAATACATTTTCACATTGTTGCTGCATCTGTTCCATTAATATGCCCTATCAAACCGAAAAACAAACAAAAGGAAAGGATTTTCTTGAGGACGGATTTAAAAGCAAGAGCAAGAAAAGGATGAAGACAATAAGCTCCTGATGAGTTTACCATGAAGGCAAACACTCACCTCCAGCTGGGATTTTAAAATTTGTTTATCTGGATGAGGCATTAGATAGCATAAAAAGCAATCCTCAATAGGGTAGAATTTCTAAAAGATAATCAAATAGTGAAATCATTGAGGACAAAGAGCTTTAGTTATCTCAAGATATAGTGTCAGACCTTCAGTTTTAACTATTAAAATGAATTATTATTCATGAACAAAAGCTACTGATTTTCAGCCTAAGGAGAACATCTTGAAAGGACAGGTAAGAATTAGAATAAATAATAATACTATAATTTCTGACGAGCATACAAGTGTCCAAAGATCTTTTCACAATAAATAATTGGAGACAATTTTTCTAGTAGGGAACTAACTAGTAGGTTAGTAAATGAACCTCTTTCATTAGAGAAAATGAACCTTCAGATATTACTAATCTACCAGTGTAGCTCAGTTTATTTGAATAACGTACATTAGGGATATGAATTGGGAAGTGCTGGGGCTTTTTGTATTGAAGAGAGGGCAATTTAAAATTACCGGTAGATACACTTTGATACAAAACCAGGTATACCAGACCCTGTGAGGCCTAGGATCCAGGACTGGGTACTTTCTCCTACTCTTTCCTATTTATCTTCCCTTGGTATAACCTGTCTTATCAGAATTCATTTTTGACATTGTCACTTCTAAAAAGCCACTAAAAACCCTCTCCTCCCAAATGAGCCTGGTGTCCATTCCCATGCTTCCCACAGCACCTAGTGTTGTCTCCACTAAACACATGCTACACCGTGATGCTTGTTAACTGTGTTCACCAAGAGATTGTGAGTTCCTCAATCACAATTCCTTCATTGTTTGCCCAGTGTTTTGCATGGCATCTCATAGGTGTTCAGTTTTCCAGCATGAGTCATCAAGAACTGAATACAGGGTTTTCAGTCTCTCTGAGGCACCAAGGCACAAAATATACCAGAGCACAAGATCAGTAATAAATTAATTCTTAAAATCTATTCACATTTTACATATTTATCAGTTTTTCTTGTAATAAGGTCATATGTGACTTATTTTTTAAAAACAGGGAATGTGGAATTTTTTTTTCCTAGAAAAATAGTGGGAAATGTAGAGGCTATGCCGAAGGATAAAGAGACAACTTCAGAAATTTGAAGCAGATTGAAAATTAGTACTAGAGTCTGAGGTGCAATCAGAATTTCAGGGCAGAGGGAAATTTCTGAGGTCATCTTACCCAAATCCTTTATTTTACAGAGAGGTAAAATGATTTTCCCTGGGTCACAGTGCAATAAATGCGAGAATATAGATTGAATCCTGGTGCTCTGACTCTAAATCCAATGTCTTTTCCCGGATATCACAGACTCAACAGTGAAAATAGAAGCTGCATGTTTCTGGCTCCAAGTTAGCAACCAGAGCAACATATGTTTATTGCTTTGTATAATGTAAATGAAGAAAACATCTGTTGCCATTTGTGATGCAAATTCCTTCCACTATAATAAAGCAATACCACTAGAATCAAATGAATAAGTCTTTACATAAGATCATTTAGAAGAGAGTATATAAATGAATGTGGTCCAACTACTAGAATATATAGTTTCAGGGTACAGTTAGTTTCAAAATTCACCTAATCTCAGGGTATGAATGTGTGTGTGAGTGTGTGTGTGTGTGTGTCTTTGTTGGGGGGTGGGAGAGGTGGGGGCATTTGCTTTCACTGGAAGAAATAAACCGGAAGCCAGAAACAATCTACTCAGAGAAGTAAAAGGGTGTCAGAAATGGGTTGGACCTTTTGTTACTTAAAATGCCTAGATGACTTTGGGTATGTTACTTAACTTCTGTGATTTGTTAATGGAAGGCAAATAAAATAAGAATACCTATTTTATAGAGTTATTGAGAAGAGTTATGTGAGGTCCTTAGCACAGAGTAAGGCATCAATAAACAATAGTTATTGTTGTTACTTGTGATTATATTCATATTTCAAATTTGCAGCTTAAACAGCCTTGGTTGAAGTTTGTACCCAAATAAGTACTTAACAAACAATGAAGCAGAAAATAATATGTATAATTTGTCTTCAACACACCATAACTGTGTAGATTCTTTTCTTCCTCTTCTCTTGGGCTGTATGTCATATAAAAAACTTGATACTGTTTGTTATCCAAATTTCTCTCTGAATAAAAACTGGATTTTGATAATCTTAATAGAGGTCTTTAAAATTTATATTTTGAGGACACAAGAATGAAGTTTATTTGGGGTGGTTGTGATATTTTCAATTTCTACTGTACCTTTCTATAATAAACCTTATTTGGAAGTGCTCAAAGGTAGTAGTTTTCTATGTGATTCTGAAGGCACAATGCATAGGCAAGTAGTTGGGAAAAGTTTACTGGAAAAATTGTGTTCCTTTGGGAGATCCGAATTTACTTATGAATTCTTGTTACTAAAGATAAGAGGAATTGAGGATTTTCTTATGGATAGCAGTTATCTGTAGTCATTTGCTAATTAGCAGAGAAAACATTGCAATATGAATTACAGTCATCTATTTTTATATTTGGAGTTGCTAAAAAATCACTATGCAAGGAAAGTAGAAATTGAAATGATAAAAATAGCTAATATTTATATAAAACAGTGTGTGCTAGTATGCTAGAAACTGTGGTGCTGTGTACGAATTATATCATTTAATATGAGTATAATTATTATCATTTTCACTTTATAGATTAAGAAATTGAGATCTTAAAAGCCAAGCAAATTTACTCTGGGTCACTTGCTACTAAGAGGCAAACTAGTAAACCAAACTAGGCAGTCTCAGTTCAGAGCACCCATGCTCATAATCACTACATTGTATGCCTTCTATCAATGTTAAAAAAAAAAAAAAAGACAAATTCATCTCAACTGGGGATAAAACAGATGTATTGCTATATAAAACCATGTAAGATATGGGCTTTTTCTCAATGGTTTTAATACCTATCTTCCTGACTCCTTAGGCAGTTTATATGTCTTACTGTAGCATCTATGAAGTCAGTTCCACACTCTTCCTCTAGGAGATTTGCTACTACATTGTCCTGCCCCCACTCCCCGTGAATGTAAGCTTTTCTTTTTTTTTCAAATAATCTTAATGTTCCTTTCTTTAACATTTTATCTGAACTGTTTTATATAGATTAATATTTGTATTATCAAATAAAACCAAAATAGTGTCACTTTAAATTTTTCCCATTATTAAATCAC